>RJWJ010023861.1:0-25393 GCA_004363605.1 Indri indri
CTTATTTTTGAAACTTTTTATGTGATAACTGGGTTAATTTTTATTATTAACTACTGGACTCCTATTAGAGTTGTCAAGGTTTAATGTTATTTGTTATATTGCTTAATTTTTATATTTTAAATAGTCTGCACACTTTTTATACAGTTTGTCCCATAGTATTTCCATATTTTACTAATCAGTAGTGTGCTGTGACATTAATGTTATATTATTTTATTTTCATAAAATTATTTTTGAGGTTTCATCTTTTTCTTTAGCTTAAAATAATTTCTAAAGCATTGGTATTATAGCATTTTTAATAAGTTGGTTTGGGAACTCAATGTGAAAATACCATTTTAATGTCACATATTTAATCATGTTTCTCATACCATATGGCACAATTGCTTTGTTAAATAGAATTAATTTTGATAAGTTATGCTAAAATTTCAACTTCTCAATTTTAGTGATATATAGACTACGTAAAGGTGAAAGAAACAGAAAACCCCTATCGATTGTCTTTAATAAACATTAAATGCATTGTTTCATATAAACATAAATAAAATCTCATTTCCAGTTTAAGAAGGGATTTAAAACAGTATAATTTCATCACCTGTGCATTAATACTCCTTATAAATATTTGTAATATTTTTCAGAAGGTTGAATTCACTTTTAGCAGGTTTGGTCAGAATCTGCAGGGAGGACTCATAGGTTCTATATTATAAATATACTCTAGGTGATACTGATTCACACCATGTATGGAAACTATTGTCTTATAGAACACTTAATAACATTATATTTATTATCAATCATCTGAAGATTAATCACAAGAAAATGAGGTTTTTTGATACTGAATAAGATTACATTCTGCATACTAATTTGTAAAATAAACATGAACACAAGATAAATTCCCAATAAATATTTATTTACTTTAAGCATGAGTTAAAGTGAAATAGGTTGATCTAATGCAATCATATTCATTGCCATAAATAATAACCTAATTCTTCAAAAGTTTAGTGGCCTTCAGAATTTTATTTGTTATATTCAAGCATAAGTTTCAATTTTGCCATTGTCTGGAGAAAATCATAACTCAATATAATGGGTCTGCCCTTTTTTTCTTTTTAATTTTTACATCTTAAATAGTAATAACCAAGGATCAAAGAATTTTCTATGGATTGATGACTGTCTAGATAGAGATAATAGTTTGCAATATAGCCAAAGGTTGTTAACAGTAATTCTTGAGAGTACCCTTTTGCAAGGTTAGCACGGCTTTTGTTACTACGCCTCCCTGTGAGACTCTCAGAGCAGAGGCAATGGGGTGCATCCAAATTGGTGCAATATAATGCAGTCAATCTTAAAGAGGAAGCCAAGTGTGGCATGAGCAATAATTGAACATGTTTCTCTAAAAAAGCACCAAGGCTGCGGAAGTTGGTTTGGTAACAGGATTATCATTCCTTTCAAATCAATATGAGCTAATAACCTTATGCTTTCTCTAGACAGCCCAGTAATTGTTGCGTATGCCTTCCTTAGGGTGAACTTCAAAGAGAGATATTTTTATTTACACATAACAAAATGGTACTTTTTTTCCGATATGGAGTTGTTAAAATAGTAATGCATTATTATTGAAATAATAATGATCTCGTCATTTCTTTTTATAAAATATTTCATCAATAAGCATTAATTTAGTAAAAGAATTAGTTTAACATTGAGCTAGAAGGTAAAGAATGTACAAAGGTTTTTGAAATCTTTTATAAATCAGACAATTTAGACACATTTCGAAACAGAAATATTTCTTTTTTTTTTTCTTTTTTTTTTTTTTTTACTCTGGTGTCTTTATTCGTTTTTCTGGTTGAAAGAAAAGCATATTCAAATTTAAGATGATTTTCAAGACTCAATTCTATCAAGTGTCTACTACACTATATCCTGTAACATTTCACAATCAGAATAACAAGAGTGAATTTACATATGCGCTATAACCAGACAAGAGTGGAGTCTCATCATTCAGTGTCCCAAACAGAAATACTTCAATAAACACTGAGAACTTATGCTGCTACAGTGCACACATGAGGCCATTGGGCATGTTGGAGAAATTTAATATTTAAGACAAATCTTCCACTTTGACAGTTTTCAGTGGTATGTACTACACCAGTGAATGAGTTGAGAAAAAAATCCTTAATTAAAATTTCTGCATTAGTCAGGGCTCTCCAGAGAAACAGAATCAATAGATACTGATATATAAAGCTATACGAGAGGAGATTTATTAGGGGAATTGGCTCACATGATTTTGGAAGCTGCGAAGTCCCATGATAGGCCATGCACAAACTGGAGAACCAAGGAAGCCAGTAGCATTGCTCTGTTCAACTCCAAAGACCCGAGACCCAGGAAAGCCCATGGTGTAACTCTCAGACTGAAGCCAAAGGCCTGAGAACCTTAGGGGGCTGTTGGTGCAACTTCTGGAATTCAAAAACCAGAGAATTTGGAGTTCTAATATTCAAGGGCAGGAGTAGACAGTGTCCTAGTTTCAGAACAGAAAGAGAATTCTCCGTTCCTCTTCCTTTTTGTTCTGTGTGGGCCCTCAACATATTGGGCAGTGCCCACCCTCATTGAATGAAGGCAGATCTTCCCTAATCATTCCACTGATTCAAATGCCAATCTCTTGTGGAAATACCTCTTAGACATGCCCAGAAATAATGCTTTACCAGTTGTTCCTTAATCCAGTCAAGTTGAAACCTAATATTAACCATCACAGTTTCTTTTCTGTTTATACTATTATGCAACAGTTTTTCCCAACTGGAGGTGCATTGAATATTTTTCAAGTCATATTATTATACCTAGTATTTTGACATTCTAAATATTTCCTTTAGGAGCAGTCAAATAATACGATGTGAACTTGAGTAGCCTCCAACTCTCATTATCCCCCACTAGCTACAATCAATTGCCTAATAAGCCTCAGCCTACTGGTCTACCTATTCTCTTTCTCAAACTCTTTGTTGCATTGTCTGGGAGGAAGCACAAAAATTCTTTCTCAAGTGGTTTATCTGCTGCTTCTTCGGGGCCTATCAGTTATTTTGTTTTCTATTTAAGAGGATAAGAGGAAAATAGAAACTCAAGATGAAGAAAAGATGAGGAAAAGCAAAAGAGAGAAGGAAAGAGTAGAAGAAAAACATGATGTAAGATAGAATAGGAGAGGAAAAAATAGGGCAAAAACAGAAACATAAAAAAACCCGAGAAAGCAGGCCAATTTACTGACCGTTGTATCCCAAACCTCTCATTATAGTCCCTGGAGCAGAAAAGAGCCACAATAAAAATGTATTGAATGAATGCATAAAAAATGAATGAGTAAAAAGAATAACGACAATGAGCTTTTGTGCTCTAATTTTCCCATTCCTCTCTAAGGTTTTGCAAGTGCCCAAACAAGCTGATAGGTTTCTCTTGTTTAAGTACAGAGTTCTGACACATACCTTGCCAAGTAGATGCCCACACAGACCTCTTAAATCACAAAGAAAAGCGTAAGGTGAGGTATAGTTAGAAAAATCTTCTTTGCTGATTCTAATTGGCACTTCTAGATAAAAATTACTTCATTAGAATGAAAATTACATGATATTATTGCACATCCTCTTTAACATGTAGATATATTTAAACACCATTCTATAGGTTTCTTCAACCAGTCATTTTATTCAAGGTAAAACATAATTACTTGATATAAAGTCCACTGAAATAAACAGAATGGTCATTCTAAAAATGTAAAGCCAACTTATATTTTCTATAAATGTGGTAGAAACCCTTTGGAAAAAATTAGATGAGCATTTTTTAAACTGCTTAGAAAATATTTTCAAGAAATGTTAATAGCTGTTAGTAGTAGATATGATCGTAAGTTGAGCAGGGAAAATGCTACTTACTAAATTCCCATTTTGGAGATTTAAAATACTTTTAATATAGTAAATGTTCCAAAAAGCCATTGAAATTAAATGAAGATTTAATTTATTTAACCATTCACAAAAACTTGGGTTTTTTTTCACCATAGAAATGCTTATTCACAACACTGTATACTACAATGGCATTTTAAATTATCAAGAAAAGATATTTAAGTATTTGACTGAAATTATCTCTATTTTCTTTGTTTTACTTTGTGAAGACTTTATTTGCTTTGAAGTAATTGAAGAACTGTTTCTAAAAATGTTTTTTTTCTATTTCATATAACATTATTTTTCTACTATGATTGATGATTTTGAACAACTGACTTTAAACTTCTTTGGTATCAAGCTTATTTAAGAATATAAATGTTTACCTCAGCATTTCAAAATTCTAAAACGACCTTAAGTAAAGCATTTTGCTTTCACTTTATAATATTTATCTCTATTAACATTGATTTTAAAGATTCTATTGCTACTTTAAACATACATACATGTACCATGCATAATTGAAACTATAGTTTCAATTATATTTAACGGTTTTACTCTGTAGCAAAGGATTAAGAGTATTTTTTAAAAGAATAAGATTTTATCAAATTTTATTACTTCCTCCTGCAGATGACACACAATGATACAGATGAGGATACAAGGCAGGCTACTATTTTTATTGCCTAAGAGAGGTTGAGGTATAGACTTTTAAATAAAGCTACTTATATTTTAAATTAAAACACCCAATCAGAATTTTTTTTTCTGGTTGTGATCTTATTATTCTGTTTCTTTATTTTTGACCAAATTGAAGAGAAATAGTAGATTACTCTTTGAGGGGCTTAAATTAGAAAGCTGTTTGCTTTGTTTTTGGTGGAGGCAGAATGAGGCAGGAGCTCATCGGTGGTGCTGTGAAGCATAATTACACCTGCTTCTTGCTCTGTTTTTTGTTTGTTTTTTGTTTTTTTATGGCTGTATCTTATAAATAACTGTAAGTTGCAACTTGGTCGAGTTACACTCAGAAACAAAGAAATTAAATTCACTAGAAATTAAATTCAGTCATTATTTGAGACGTGCTCCTGGGGCGCATTAACTGCCCTTTGGAAGTACAATGAAAAGGATCAGATAATCACCTGACAAATGGTTTCAAGTGTTTGAAAGTGAAAGTCTGCTGTGGTGTGCGGAGATACACTAAGGGCCTGGGGATATGGCCAGGTCACCTAAAGTGTCTCCTCCAGTTACTGAGTAGAGTTTCCTCTCTGCATAGTGCAGTATTCAGTCAGGCTCTCTTTCAAGTTAGTCCTAAAGTAGAGACTGTTAATTACAATTAAAAAACTTATAAAAACTTTTATTGGATATCTATGCCAGCATTGCTGTATCAATCTTATTTACATTTTTAATTGAGGAAGGTCATGCATAAGGATAAAAGAGAGTAGTCTGGTGAGGAAGGTGATAAAGTACTACTGGATTTTGAAGAGTTACTTATGAATATAGAAATCTTTTATGTCCTCTAAACATTGGCACATGTTAACCTGTTTCCTGAGACTTCTTCGATTTTTACTCCAGTTTATTCGATCAGTAGTAGGTTTTCAGTTGAATATCATTTCAAAGCATTCAACTGAGGAGTGTGTTTTACCTCACATTGACCTCTACGTCTGCTTTTGTTTTTCTTTTTTTTCTTTTTCTTTTTTTGGCATATGCTATATTCAGTTTTGTAGCTCCAGGTCCCAGGAATAACGAATGGTTAAAACACAATTATTACTTGGTAGTTGCTTTCTGCTATCTCAAGCTGAGTTGATATTTATAAAGTCATGAGCAATCTGAGTTTGGTGATTTATAATGACACTGAGAACTAGGTAGGACATTGTAAATTGAGACAATCTAATTAGATTTAAAAAAAACTGAGATTGGTGGGGGAAAAGAAAACAGAATTTCCCATACAGTCTCGATGGCAATAGAAAGTGAGATTATTTTCAAAGGTCAATTTAACAACATCACTCGAAACCATGGCTCATCTATTTCACTGATAGCAATTTAGCCTGATGATTTATATGCATATGTCCACAAAGATGTATTTTGAAAGATGTTCCTTGGAATATTGTTATACAGTTAAAACAAAAGTGGAAACATTGTGACTTAATGGTGGAATTGGTAAAATACAATCAAATACTATGCAAATTAAAGGGAATAAGTTATTCATAAAGCCAGATAAATGTTCAAAATGGATATACTGTTATGTGTAATAGTAATGGATATCTTATTACATAAAAAAGTACAGTGCTTAAGAATATATTTAGGTAATTTCTGTCTGTGTATTTCAAAAAGAGATAAAATCATGTCCATGTCTGAATTGGCTCAGAGTCAGGATAGGAAATAAAGACTTCAACTCCTTATGTTAAAACTTTTGGTATTGATATGTTATACCATATACATTTGTTACATGTGTAATTTAAATTAAAGAAATTGAAATCTCAAAAGATTGTGTCAGTTTTAATGGATTTCTATGCAAGTCACAATGGTAGATAAACGTCACACCAACACATGAAATTCAGAGTATTCAAAGTTGCCAACTCTTTGAAAGGGCAATTCAAACTCTGATGGCAGTTTTGTTTTACTGCCAAATAAAAACAACATTATATGAATTTTGAGAATGCATGATAATAAGGTAAAATTTAAGAAATTACTTTTGGGAATTTTTATTTAATTAACTTGATGCTAACAATGCCAAGATTTAAATTTATAACAAAATATATACCATAAAACTGTATATCCTAACTGGGAACTTAGACTAGTGTAACTAAATTAAATAAGCACTCAGCATCATTACCACTTTGTGCATACTTAATTCTAAACACAGGAAATGGGTCTTAAAAAATCATCAACTACTTTCAAGCTTCCATCATTTTCATTAACATTTAAATTTTGCAATAATGAGAGTTTCCTTATTTCTTTGATCCATTTATACCATTTTCCTCCTGAATTATTTAAATGTCATGGAAAGATCATTTATTTAGATTATGTTGTCTCATTACACAAATATAAATGTTGCTTGAACAAATTCAACCAATCCACCTGCTTCCTGCTTGTGTGCATCCAGAAATGGTCACATTGGCTGAGTCAACATAATATACTAATGAAACCAAATGCATGGCCATTTATTATCACATTGTTGAGATCAGAAATAATACCAATCAAACATTCAGCATCATTTATAAAAATGATAGCAAAAATGTGAAACACATTATGTAATCTCATGTTTCTTTCCATTACAGACAAATATGATTATTGAATCTGTGCTGAGAAATTACATGCTAAACCTCAGATCTTAACTGTATGACCAAGATGATTGTGAAATCATGACCCAGGGATTCAGGAACTAACAGAGAATAATTGTGAATTTTATGTGTCCCCTGCTGTTTCATGCTACAGAAATTATCTTGTAAAAACCTGGTTTGCTTGGTTGATTACCTCAAGTGTAAGATTTAAAAAGAGCATACAATTAAATATCTTAACCTCAGGAAGAACAGCTATAAAAATAAATAGATAAAATAGAAATACAGCAAAGAAAAATATGTGTAATTGCTTGAATATATTTCTTGAACAAAAGTGTCAAGCTATTTTTTTATATAAAAAGCAAATTATAACATTCCTTGTTCAACAATTTTAACTACCGGTAACAATGTGATGTGTATCTTATCTAACTATTGTAACATTTGTGATGTGTCTTTCTCATTCATTTATGACATACATTTTTATAGTATATATACTCAAACACATGCATACACAAAGAATCTCTTACTATTTATTTTTCTGCAGCTATTTTTGTTTTACTTAGTATGTTTTATATCTTTTTTTTCCTCCAAAAGAGGTTCTAGATTCTTTTCTTTTTATTCTCATATGGTGTTAGATTAAAAAAAAAAAAAACAAACTAATTTCCTGAACTCTTGGATCTGTAAGTTCATGATCAGTGATAATGATAAAAGAGATTAGAGATTGTCCATTTTTAATAAATGTGCCAGCTGATTATTAAACATAAATTAGGTTTAAACATATCTCAGTTTAAATATATGAATGATTTAGGATGACTTTACATACTTGCAAAGTAAAAATGTAAAAAATTGATCTCTCTCTATATTCTTTAAAATATCATAATTTTGAGGATATTTGTACTTTTTGTGGATTAATAATAATAAGTAAGATGTGAAATGGGGAGAATCTACCATTATTTTCTTTAAAACTGATGATGATTCTATTATCATAAATGGCATCTTTATCAAACTAAATGTACAATTTTACATTCTTTTAGGATTATCGATTAGTTTATTCTTAGGTCTTTTTCTGTTATTATTGTGTTTTTATGGTAGTCGATTTTTCCTACATTATTCTCCGTGTCAATTTTTAAAATTTATTTTATATTTCTTTCCATATGAACTTGAATACAAGATTATCATATTTACCTAAAAATTTATTAATATTTTGATTGAGATTTCAATGAATTTAAAAACTAAAATCAATTTATTTAAACTCAATTGTCAAATAGAGTTCTTTGGCATAATTAGTGTGTTGCCTTCCTGTATATGAATATGGATTTAAAAGCTTATTAGATTTTCCTAAATAGTTAATAATAATGTTAAAAATCTTTTAGTTATTAAGTTTTATTTCATGAAAATTTTCACTGATAACTTAAAGCATGATAAATGCAAACAATTATAATTTTAAAATGTCAATCATTAATCTTGCAAATATCAAACAATCTATTTACAACACAAAGATATTTTAGTTTTGGAATCTTTTTAAATACAAAACAAAATACTTTTTGCTATTTAAAATTTTTCTTTCTAAACACATGCTCACAAGCACATGTAACATATTTGAGTTTTCCCAAACTACAAAAGTCTCTAATCATAAAAAAAAACCTTAAAACATTAAAGTATATATTTACCACATGCAAATGTCACATACCAGATGGACATTTTCTTATGGTAGTGAAAGAAGTTTTAATTTTATATTCAGATATTAAGAATATTATATAAGAACATCCTTGTGTTTTGAATAAATATACTTCATAATATCCAAACTCGGAATAAGAGGCTACATTTATAAAAGCTTAAATGTATAAAGTAATGCCAAACTTTTGATAAGCTCTAATATAGAATGTTCATAGTAAGGGCAAGCATGACAGACATACATATCAATTATTTTTACAAAGTATTACATATTTATTTTCATAATGGAAACATTTAGTTTAATAAATTATGTTTGGATATTATTTTTTCAGCAAATAATTATCCATTGGGTCATAGCCATGCATTTTAGAAAACTTTGTTTAATAGTTCAACAGATGCTTATTATCGGCTAGAAATTATGGCAGTCAGAAGAAATTTTAATAGGTTTCAAATTTAGCTATCTGTTCTCTGTGATGAAGTTTTATTTTTTCTGGGTATACATTAAAACAACTAAAATTTAAATTTAATAAAACTTTGCCATACTTGTTTATGTTTATGCCATATTTGAAAAATAAACTTTTTTTAATTGGAACACTATTGATATATGTATACAACGGAGCATATAGAAATCCAGAAATACTTGAAAAGCCTTTCCAGTTTGACAAAACAAACAATGAATCCCATGCAAATGCAATCTTGACTGCATTTTTAACTTGTTCATAGTGAACTATTTATCATTTTAGTTCCCAATTTTGTTACCCACTTGCATGTAAAATATCGTAATCAAAGTTGTCCAATTCACTTAGTGATCCATAAATTGAAGTTGACCTTTGAATTTAAATCTTTTCAACTTAATGTATATTAAAATTAGTGGGTGTAAAAAGTATTATTTAAATATACAATAAGTATCAAAATAGTTTCCTACCAAATTCAGATGGATTTAAAGCACTAGATTGATGAAGTATAATGTCCTTAGATTTTATAATTTTCAATCTAATGAGAAAATAGAAGGAGGGATTTGTGATATTTTTATGTTTTAGAAGTTTATTTATTTTAATTTCAGAATATTATGGGAATACAAACACTTTGGTGCATATATTGCCTTTGCACTGCCCAAGTCAGAGCTACAAGGATGCCCATCCTCCGACCTGCCCAACACATATGTAAGTGTGCACGTAAGTGTTGATCAGTTAGTACCAATACAATGGTGAGTACATGCAGTGTTTGTTTTTCCTTTCTTGTGATACTTCACTTAGAAGAATGGGCTCCAGCTCCATCCAGGGTAAGACAAGAGGTATTAGTTTCTCATTGTTTTTTATGGCTCAATAGTACTCCATGGTATATATATGGCATATTTTATTAATCCACTCATGTATTGATGGACACTTGGGTTATTTCCACATCTTTGCAATTGTGAATTGTGCTGCTATAAACATTCGAGTGTGGATAACTTTTTATTGAATGTCTTTTTTTACTTTGAGTAAATACACAGTAGTGGAATTGCTGGATCGAATGGTAGTTCTACTTTTAGTTCTTTGAGGTATCTCCATATTAATTTCCATAGAGGCTGTACTAATTTGCAGTCACACCAGCAGTGTATAAGTATCCCTGTCTCTCTGCATCCACTCCAATATTTGTTGTTTTGGGATTTTTTGATAAAAGCCACTGTCTTTGGAGTTAAATGATACCTTGTTGTTTTGATTTGCATTTCCCTGATGATTAGAGATGTTGAGAAATTTTTCATATGTTTTTTGGCCATTAATCTGTTTTTTTTTTTTGAAAAGTTTCTGTTCATGTCCTTTGTCAACTTTTTAATGGGGTTGTTTTATTTTTTTCTTGTTAATTTTCCTGAGTTCTATACAGATTCTAGTTATCAGCCCTTTATCAGATGTGTAGCATGCACATATTCTCCCATTCTGTAGGTAGTCTGTTCACTCTAATGATAATTTCCCTGGCTGTGCATAAGCTTTTTAATTTAATCAGGTCCAATTTATTTATTTTTGTTGTTGCTGTGATTGCCTTTTTTTTTTTACTTTTATTTATTTATTTTTATTTCTGCATATTACGGGAGTACAAATGTTTAGGTTACTTACATATATTGCCTTTGCCCCACCTGAGTCAGAAATTTTTTGCCTAGGCCAATGTCTATAAGAGTTTTTCCAACATTTTCTTCTAGAATTCTTATGGTTTAATGCCTTAGGTTTAAGGCTGTTTTCCATCGTGAGTTGATTTTTGTGACAGGTGAGATGTGCAGATCCTGTTTCAGTCTTCTACATGTGGCTATCCAATTTTCCCAGCACCATTAACTGAATAGGGTTTCTTTTCCCCAGTGTATGTTTTAGTCCACTTTGTCACAGATCAGATGATAGTATGAGGATGGTTTTATATCTTGGTTCGCAGTCCCGTTCCAGTGGTCTATATCTCTATTCTTGAGCCAATACCATGCTGTTTTGGTTACTATCCCTTTGTAGTATAACCTGAAGTTTAGTAGATTGAGGTCTCCCAATTTGTTCGTTTTGCTAGAAATTGTGAAATTTTTAATATGTCTAAATTGCTGTAGTCTGCCAACTAATAAGCAGTCCCAAGCAGTAGGAACTCAAATATTGTCAAATAATAAAGCCTATTCAACTCCAAAAATTCTTATGGAGAATAATCTATGTGAACCAAAAAATACTTTGCTTGGAAAGATAACTGAGAAATTTATAAATTAGAATTTGAAGTCTTTACTTTTGAGGTGAGGCTTCTATGTTTGTTTCAATGCAGTGAGATTGAGCAATGCAATATCTGACACGTAAAGGTGCTTCATGATAGCGGTAAGTAGTGGTGGTAGGTAGGTAGGTAGGTTGAGGAAAATATGGTAAAAAATAAAATAAATTAAATAAATAATACAAAATAAAATAAGGGCAGGGAAGGAGATGCATGTTCTGGTTGAAAAAATCCGGGTTCCCATTCTCTTATGTGATTTTATAAAGTCCAAGAACATTGATAATTTCTGAACTAAGCAAACTCCTCTCACAATGAATATTTTGTTTTTAAAGATTTGTATATTCTTAGTAGTGAAAGATAATATAAACTATTCACCTTCTTGGTGAAGCCTATTATTTCCTTTTAAAAGTTTCTACCTTTATTTTCTTTTGAGTTAATGTGGGGTAAAAAAAATCTAAGACTGAAAAATCTAAGACTAAATCTAATTTATAGACTGCCTGCTTGCTGTCTGTCTTTTAAGATTTTAGATGCTATATCATTCCATTCCCTTCTCATCAGTCCACAAGACAAATATTCATACATTCCCCCCATTTCCTTTTTCCTTCTGGTGAGGAAAATCCCTTGCCAAATGTAATCCTTTTAAAAACTTGGTATGTGAACATAATTCTACCTAACTTGTACCTCTTACTAATGACATATTATAAAAGGAATTTTTAGTCGATCTCCTCTGATTTACCAAGTTGAATCAAATTCATGTTAATATTTTTTCTATGCATATTTGTGGATTTATAATTGAGTCCATATTTAAATTCAACACACATTATATATATATAATACATGAAGATATATATTATGAATATAGTTATATGCATATGCCAGATTCTGACCAACAGACTCTTATAAGGGACATGCTCTGTTTTCAGTTTGAAAGGATAATTTCACATAGTAAATGTGTTATTTTGCTAGCCAGATTTAATTAGATAAAATTGAATATAATTTTATTGCAATTTTTCTATTTTAAGTGGCTATGCTGCATTAATTCAATCTATTACAATGAGTAACATTAATTATGCTAAAGCCTTTGATTTTCAATATGCTTTCGGGGGAGGGTCATTATTCTCATTTTACAAACGAGGTAAGTCAAGCTCAAAGGTTAAGTGTTTAAATTACACAAGCAACAAATGAAATTCTAGACCCAAAGGGCCAAACTTCTAACGACTTATCCACTACTCCACAATTCAAAATCCATTTTTGAAGATATAGGTACATAATACTCAATGCAAAAATTATTTATTTTTAGCTGACTCTGAAGTAATTTGTTCATAGTGATCACTTTAGGGAAGGGATTTTCAGCATATGTCAACATAAAAGATGATGGTGACATAAATAATTATGATAGATTGTCTACATATTTGATCTGAATTTAGTTTTCAAACAAACTCATCTTCCTGCTATTATATTTAGGGAATTGTTTAAACTGCTTGTGGTGTGAGCTATTTGTAACCAGCTGTCTTCCTATTTGTTGATAAAGATAAATCACTCTCGGGCATTTATCATTTCTTTGCGTTAGGAACATTCCAATTCCATTCTTTTAGTTATTTTAAAGTATATACACTTATTGTTGATTTTAGTCACTTTCTCACATTGTATGCCTATATCAAAACATCACATGTACCCTATAAAGACATATAACTATTATGTACCATAATAATTAAAAATAAACAAAAAGAAAAATAAAGATAAATCACTCTATCGTTTTATGTGCTTTTCTTTCTAACCCTTCCTTAATCCTCCTCTGCAACCAAACACATCACAGACCTGTCATTACGAATTATAATCAGCTGTAGGACACTTTAATGAACTTTTGTCTTATGTTATCTTTCATTAAAATGTTATAGAGTATCTTTTATTTTCTGGACATTTTCAAACCCTCATTTATCTTTTCTATGCCCAAACTTTTGCTCTACAATCCTGCTCTATTTCTTCTGTTCTGTTATGTCATCTTCTGTTTCGCCTCAGTTCACACTCCTCTTTCTTAGATACAGATCCAGGAACTGTCAATAAAGTAACTATTTTACTTGTCGTCTTTCTATGTTTTTATACAATGACAGTATTTGACAATAGTATCACTTATGATGTAACAACAAACACTTTAATTAACTCTTCCTTTATCTAATTTGCTCCAAAGTCATCAATACACTAGATTCACACAATAGTCTTTATTACTACTCCCATCAATCTGAACTAATTGTTAATCTCTTCCTGACTAAGTGTTTTAGGAGCTATATAAGTACTTAACCCGATATTTTCATTCTTCTCCCTCAATAATTCCAAATGTTCTGGTTGATTATACAGCTAGTAACTTTAATTTGAAGCCAATGTTCATTTGCCATTCCAAAATCCTAGGTCCCTTAAGAATTATGTTAAATTTACTCTACCTGGGCTCTATAAATGGGTAAGAACAAACAACACCTGGATGACAGTGCACCTGTGGCTAGCATAGTTCACTGAATATTTCAAGCCCTCTGTTGAGACCCACTGCTCAAAATAAAAAAGATTTCTTTTAAAATATTACTGTTCATTGACAATATACCTAGTCAGTCAAGGGATCTGATGGAGATGTACAGGAAATTAATGTTGTTTTCATGCCTACTTACATAATTTTCGTGCAGTATCCCATGGATCAAGAAGAAGTAATTTTGACTTTCAAATCTTATTATTTAAGAAATACCCTTTTTAAGGCTATAGCTGTCACATACAGTGAATGCCTTTTATGATTTCAAGACTTCGGTGGCTAAAATAGCTGCGTATTTGTTGGACCTAGCAAGAGAAATAGAATTAGTTGCGGAGCCTGAAGATGTGACTGAATTGCAGCAATCTCTTGATAAATCTAGAACAGATGAGGAGTTGCTTCCCATGGACGAACAAAGAAAGTGGTTTTTTGAGATGGAATCTATTCCTAGTGAAGATGTGTACATTTCTGAAATGACAACAAAGGATTTAAAATATTGCATAAACTTAATAAAGTGGTGGCAGGTTTTGAGAGGATTTATTTCAATTTTGAAATAAGTTCTACTATGGGTAAAATGCTATCGAACCCATGGCATTTTACAAAGAGATATTCATGGAAATTAGAGTCAATCAGTGACACAACTTCCTTGTTCTTTGTTTGTTTGTTTCTGTTTTATCTTAAGAAATTGCCACAGCCACTGCTCTCATCAGTCAGTGGCCCTAAATATTGAGGTTAGACCCTCAAACAGCAAAAAAATTGTAACTTGCTTAGGGCTCAGATGATTGTCAGCAGTTTTTAGCAATAAAGTATTTTTAATTAATGTCTGAACACTTTTTAGACATAATTCTATTAAACACTTAGTAGACTGTGGTATAGTATAAACATATCTTTTACATGGATATCCACTGGAAAACAGGAAACTTCATGTGACTTGTTTTATTGTGATATTTGCTTTATTGCAGTAGACTGAAACCATAACTGCAACATTTCTAAGGTATGCCTGTATTAAAATGCTGCATTCCGTTGTATTGCTAATTATATTGAAAATATAACCCAAATTAACATGCGAGATGTAAGTTACGGTAACCTCATTGAAACCCAATTTATTTTGTGTTCTATGTCTAAGCTTGGTTCAAAATCGGGTTTTATTTATCCCTGCAACACAGTATGTGTTGATAAATTGGTATCTGGCTCCATTTGAAGTACATTATATTTGATTTTCTATTTATATTACTTACTTCAGTAAGACTAGAAACATATATTTATACTTTTATGAGATGAGAAGCATATCCTGTTTTTCTTTAAATTAAATTTCTACTGTATAAATTGAAACAAAAGTTGCTATGACAACAATATTTATGAGGTGTTACATAAATAAAATATGAACCAATAAACTTCTAATGGTTTTCACAATGTATGATATATACCCTAATGCATTATTAAGCTATGTGTTCACTTCAACTGAAAATTAGTCCAGAAGTGTTGATATCTGCCCAAAGAAAATACTGTGGGTTATTTTGTTTTGGAAATTTCACACTATCAATTAGAAGTTAAGGTTGTGTTTAAAGATAACCCTTTAAATGTGTGTGTATGGTGAAACTTATAAAAATACATAATTCTAACTTCTTTGGCTTCTCCTTGGTTTTGATGCTTATTGTGATGACTTCACCTAATTTCTTGTGTTAGAT
The DNA here is from genome assembly GCA_004363605.1 of Indri indri. Taxonomy (NCBI): domain Eukaryota; kingdom Metazoa; phylum Chordata; class Mammalia; order Primates; family Indriidae; genus Indri; species Indri indri. The sequence continues at coordinate 15,722 of RJWJ010023861.1, forward strand.
GTCACTTGACCTTTGTTATGCAGACTCCTAACATCATGCCATCACTGAACTTTATACTACTTCTGTGAAGGCATCTGGCCTACAGATGAGGGCCTCATTTAGGTTGTTAGTGCGGCTAGTGCCCCTCTCAAGTATACTATTGCTTTGCTAAAGAGAATATTCTCTATAACGTCCCACACAGCATAGTTATTTGTGGGGGTTTCCAGCCTTACTGTGAATGTCCATGGCAAATTCCCTGAGCTTTTTATTCCCTCTTTTTCTATCGTAGCAGTTCTGGTGTTTTATCTTTACTTACTATTTTCTGTGACTTTCTCCACGTTATAGGAGCAATTATAGCAGAATGCTCATATCATTTCTTAGGGACCTTGCTGTTGTTTTAAATTTGGACTCTGAGAATAGAGCCTCCATGTCAATAAACTCTCCAATGTCTAGTTTTATATCCCACTCCCCTTTATCCAGGTCCCTCATTACGGAGTCCCATTCACATTGTTCTGGCTAATGCTGCTCTCGCAGTTCCTTCAAGGTGCATTCCCATTCCAACCTTACGAGATCTGACACTTCACAGGCTGAATTATGGTATGACTGATCTGTCTTTATTTGTCTATGGTTTAGGTGGGGAGAAGGGGACACATTGGCAAAGGATGTGGCTTTTATGCTAGGAGAAATGTTCCTGCATTACCTTAAATCAAGGAGGTTTCTCTGTCTTTTGCCTAGAAGGAAAGGTCACTTCTGCAGGCATAAAGGATTCAGAGAATTATGGAGATTCAATGTTTTAATTGAATTTTAATTATATTTTCTCATCCCATATATTATGGCTTTATTCTTTCAATGCCATGGCCTTGTATTCGGTGCAGGTAGCTTGGCTACTTTGAAAATTTAAACTTCTCTAGAGCTTTGCTATTCTTGTGATTAAGTCCTGGTGTGGGTACTCAGGTTTCTCCGGATTTTGACTGCAGGAAATGAGACAGTCTTCACATGCTGCCAAGGGGGCCCTCTGGCTTTCACATTTACTTTTACCTGATGATTAATTAACCTCAACCTTTTAATTTTTTCTCCAGAACATCGGTTGCCCCAAGCAACAGCCATACTGTTCTATTGGGCTTATATTAATAATTGCTACTTCCCTCATATTTCTAAATCCAGTGGTACAGAATGGTTGCTGGTGTATTTTTTTTCCCACTAAGAACCCATTTCACTACCTTGGGAGTGCAAGACATATTACAAAATTTATTCAGGAAAGTAAAGGACTTACAACTGGTATGTTATTTCTTACATGACACTTGAGGAGGTTGTGACCAAATCATGAAGAAGAATGAGAATGGAATTTAAATACAAATGAAGAGTTCAGATGTTTAATAGATTTATTAGTATACATATTAAATAAAGCTTAATCAGATTTCCTGTTTAAGCCATAACATTATACCATCACCAGACTTACTTTCCATGAATAAACAAGAAAACTGTAAAAATATATGGAGCAACTTTATTTTATTTTATCATTTTTATTTATTATTTTATATATTATTTTTATTTATTTTTGTTTTATTATTTTTTAAAAATTACATAGACAATAGATAGCACTACATTGTGATTCTTAATAAAAATAAAAGTGAAACAAACGATGTGAACACTGTGATTATTCCAGATTTATTCCAGTATTCATGTTTAATAACGTAGTGCAGGTTAGAGGTCTCAGCGATGTGAGTAGACAAGCATCGGGTTTCCAGAAGTCTGAGGAGTCTGCACCTCAAGGGACAAGATGCAGAAAAGGAATGAGCTATATAGGGAAAAAAACTTAGGAATCTGCTTAGAAATCTCTTGTGTCTGCTGCTAAATGATAAGCTGTTTATATCTGGGATGAAATTCCACAAGGTCAATGAAGAAACAATCTAGAATCCATATGCTTAATAATATCCAGATCTCACACAGGGCTAGAGACATTTATGGTTCAATCAGCCTGAGTTGAGAGTTCCTGTTAAACAGTAAAGGCATTCTGTAACACTAAACCTCAGAGCACTTTACATTTGCTTTATTACTGCTTAAAATTCAGCTTGAAAGGATTACATTGATTCCAAGTAATTTATCTGACAAACAGATTCTGATACTCTTAAGAGAAGAGAACAACATCCAGTTCTCAAAAATGTGAAATTTGATTTTCAACAACCAATATAAGGAAAAGTGACAATACGAGGAAGTATGTCCGTCATTTTCAGGGGAAAAATCAATCAATAGACATGAACATAGATATGAAACAATGAAATGGAATATAATGGAACATATGATATACATGAAATTAGCACAATGAAGACTTTAAAAAACTATTGTAAACATACTCATGGGTTTATTGTAAAACATGGAACTAGAGCTGAGAGATCAAAATATGGAACTTCTAGAGATGAATTTTAAAATTATTTACAAAAATGCACTGGAATGCACAAATGCCAAATTAGACACTTTAGAAGAAAAAAAATCAGTGGACTTAAAGATTCAACAATACACAGTATTATGTAATAATTGACTTTCATTTATTATTCTATTTTGTCTATTCTATTGGTTTATTAGGTAGGAGTCTTTCCTTATTTTTTAGTGGTGACTACGTTTGCAATCACCTTTTTAAAAATTTGGTTACAATTTATCTTTAAATAATATCATACCAGCTCACATATAACACAAAACTCTCGCAGCAATGTACTTCAGTTATTACATTCCAAATCTTGGTGCTATTGTGATCATACATTTAACTTTCATGTTTATAGAAACACATTGCTTTATTTTTGCTTCAGTCAATAGTCTTTAAAATAAATTATGAGAGAAAATATCTTTTATTTTCCTCATATATTTACCCTTTTTAGTACTGTTCATTTCTTTATGTATAGTCAGATTTTTTTTTTTCTGGATCATTTTTCTTTTGCCTGAGAAGACTCTAGATCGACTGACCTTCCTTCCTTCCTTCATTTTTTATTTTCTTTCCTTTTTTTCTTTCTTATTGTACATCTGCTTATAGTAGATTCAATGTTTGTAAATCTAAGAAAGCCTTTATTTCACCTTCTTTTTCTAAAGATATTTTCAGTAGTATAGAATACTTATTTTTTCATAACTTCAAAAAATTGTTCATTGTCTTTTGGTATACATAGTTTTTAATAAGGCATTTACAATAATTCTATCTTTGTTCCTCTGAACAACTAAGTAACATGTCTTTATTCTCTAGCTGCTTTTAAGATTTTTTCCTTATCACTCGTTTTCATAAATTTGATGTTTACTTTATAACCTTTATTTTAAAACATTTATACATTCACAGAAAAATTGTGAGAATAGTATGGAGTTCCCATATACCTCATGCCCAGTTTTTCCTATTACTAACATCTTACAAATAGTATCGTATATTCATTACAATTAATAAACCAATATCCATATGTTACTGTTAGTTTACGTCCAAACATTATTAAAATTTTCAAATTTTTATCTAATGTCCTTTTCCAGTTCCAGAATCCCATCCAGAATGCCCCATTTAACCGTCATTCTTAGGCTCCTCTTAGATGTGACAGCTTCTTAGATTTTCTTTGTTTTTAATAAATTCGGCAGTTTTGAGTAGTGCTCGTCAGATATTTTGTAGAATTTCCCTCAACTGGATGCTATATGAATATTTCTGTTGGGATTATACTAGGGTTATAGATTGTGGAGGAGGATCACAGGGACAAAATGTAATTCTTATCCATCATGTCAATGTCAACATTGCATAATAGCAATATGACTTATCTCTCTTGATGTTAACCTCGATTGCCTGGCTGAAGTAATGTTAGGGTTTCTCTATAATACTTTTTCTTCACCTTTGCCATACTGTACTCTTTAAAAGAAAGACTTTTCTTTCTTACTTATTTAAAGAGTGAAGACTTTTAAAAACAATACAATGTGCTTTATTGATTTATTGATTTTCAATAAGCCATCCTTCTATTTTTTTCTCTAAACAACATGACCAATCAATAAAGGAGTAATGTGACTAGTCTAACTAATTCATTTATTAAAGTGCCCAGTAAATTAATTTGGGAAAAAATTCCATAGCAAGGCTACTTACGTAAACGCTAGCTCTAATTCTAATAATCTATGATTTATTTCATCAATGTTTTCTAGATAGCACATTGGAACAGTGTTATTAAATCATGATGACTATGGTTGTTATTATATGTGTGAACAATCATGGTGATAACATCAATTAAAACAAGATAAATGGTGTGATTCATTTATTTGCTTAAGTTTTCTTGAAAGAAAAGAGTCCAGCTAGAATCCTTAAATAGGAAAAGTAGAAGAAAAGATCAGACACATTTGGGAAGTGGTGGATTTTATTATAAAGCAGGGGAAATGAACTGAGATAAAGATTAACAAGGTATAATGCCAGTGAGTAAACAAGTGATAAGGGCCCTTTTTCCTTTTCCTGGAAATAATTTAAATCAATATTGATCTAAAATAAGGGAATGAATAACTTCATGAACTTTCCCAGAATCTAGATTTTGTAATTTAAAAACCCTCTGGTGAAACATAAGAAAGGAAAACCAGATTTGTCTAGAATAATTGCCTATTCATATTAGGTTGCTTAGTAAGTGGTAGAGAAAACAAATGAATTTATATTATTAATAGGAAAGAAACTCACCTTTCAGTTAAAAATTTCCCACTTGTGACCAGACAGAAAAGCTGGGCTGTGTTGAGCTGATCAAAAAATTATTCAAATTCTGATATTTGGAGGATATCCACTCAAATCTCCCATTGCTCCCTGATAGAAAAAAAAAAATGTGGTGTAAAATTGCCAATTTTAAAAAGCTTGGTTTTCAGGACAATACTGAGTATATGAGATTAATTTATTATCACCATCATATTTACAAAGTTTCCTTCCATTTTCAATTTGTAATGTTTACACTGATTTGGTTAAATTAACCTTACTGATTTTTAAATTCACAAACTTCAAATCCAACATTCCAAAACACAGTTGTTAAAATTTATTCTCACACTTTTCTGTGACATGTTTATATAAAAATATTATATTTATTTCATCAGGGGAAAATGTACCTACCCTCTAACTCTTTGTATACATTGTAAATAAATATATATGTGTGTGTGTATATATACATATATACACACATATATATTTACAGAAAAATTTCCATAGCATAATTTTTTATAATATATATTACAGAGAATATTAAATTTACACAAATCTGACATAAAATTTTTTAAAAAGCTAAAATCTTCCCAGGGAACACATATGTTCACAGATGGAAGAAAGGTCATACGTGGAATAAATGATGTGTTTCTGTGATTTTTATTCTTTAATGCATCTTAAGAAAAAGGACAAATTTTTGTTCTGAATGTTGATTGCCTAATTATTTATGAAATAGTATCAGACTGGACTATGCATATATAATAAAATTAAAATGTCCAATATGCTTATTGGAAACTTCAAAGCTTGTTAGAATTGTAGTTCTGATTTTGCATTGAAAATTAACGAAAATGTTTTTAAAACATGTTGAAAGATGTATTCATTAATTAATATACATTTTATTTTACTATTTGTTGTATGTTGATATATTCCATTATTATTTTAATAAGAGTAACTCATTAGCTTTAATCTTTACACTGCTTTAGGAGTTGAAAACTAATTTTTAAAAGATCAAAAATGAAGGTTTTTCATTCTTAATTTATTACCATTATGTTAAGAAACAGTATATTTGTTTTTACATTGACCTTAAAAATTCAACTGAAAAGATTGATTTTATTCTGTCCAAGAAGTTGTCAATAGAAATTTTCAGCTGCCTAACATATATGACACCTACTGGGGATGATACAAACTAGTACGCTGCTGACACTAAACGTATTATAGGATGAAAATAGGGACAATAAACATATACACAAATATATAAATAAAATGGATCTATTGATAAAAGACTCTTAAGAAAATATATAAAGTGTGAATAGAATAGAGAATGCTTGTTGATGGGAAGCTAGAGAAGATATTTGCCTTGAGAGATCTAAATGGTGATTAAGAGCCAGATATGTGACTATCAGATGCAAGTATAACACAGGTACAGAGAGTATGAATGCAAACTTTTTGAAGTAGGAATAAGCTTTATATGTATTACTAATAGAAATGGTTTGGCCAGAGGGTAAGCGTAGTCGAAGTCAAAGATATTAGTGTTCATAAATATAAAGTTTAATTAAGTAAATAATAGATGTGTTTGCTTTAGTTTAACTATCCAGACAAATCTTTAGAAGTGTACAACTTAAATCTAACTAATGATCCAGTGGTTTGAGAAATAAGGAAATTTCTTTCATAAAATCAAGGCATAGTATAAGAATCTCCTTTTCTTAGGAATCCCTCCTAAATATATCGGTGTTCATGTGCCTTATGAATTTCTACTTCTACTTCAAGTCTCAATTCAAAAGCCATCTCTTTTGTAAAGTCTTATATAAACTCCCACAGGTAGTTAAAGGATTCTCTTTATTACATTCCTACTGCAATTTTTAATATATGTTATAACATAATTTTATAGCAATAAAATGGGATTTGGATAGATGTCAATCTTCCTTTTAGATTATGTCTCTGTAATTGAAAGAATGCCTTGTTTACTTTGTACCACAGGACTGGCATGCATAGCAGACATTCAATATGCACTGGTTTAGTTAAATAATTTAATTTATTTAAAGCACTGCTTTTGAAGAATAGATTGTATAGAATGATTACAGGTTATAAGAATGGAAAATGAAGTGGTGTTTCACCATTGAAGTTTTGAGTAACTTACTAAGGTCTTTGAAACTTGTGAAAGTAGGGTGATATTTCAGAAGGGAGCATGCGGACCCAGACTATCACCGAAACACTGCCTTTACTTCTCTATTCCCTAGATAACATACAGCATATGGCTTCACCTATGGAAATAATAAACTCCATTCTCTTCCTAGTAGAAATGAACATTTATAGCTTGCAATAGTGAAATGGAATTGCATAGATATATCTGTGTTCAGAGTAAATTATGCACAACATTTCTATGCTTAATTACTGATAGAGGTAGTAAATATCAATGTAGTTTTCAAACATGTCATAGTATCTTCTCTAATGTCTTATTTTCTATGTACTAATTTAATGGCATTCATGTTTTCATCTTATTCATGCAAATTTTGATGTATTGGTACTTGTATCTGAATTAATTATAAACCAAGGATATTCCTTTATATAATTTAAGACATGAAAAATAAGTGGAGGGAATGACTTTTGAATGGTTAGCACTTCTATTCACCTCCCCCACTATTTAAAAAAATGATAATATAAGATTCTACATAAAATATGTAATTATCTTAAATCGGAAAATAGGAGGAAAAGATATTTTTATGCTACATTGCAGTTACCTTCACCCATTTCAGTGGAGCAAACTTGCCAACTGGGAAGAAAAGAAGTTCTTTCACCAACCGCTTAACAATATTCACCAGTATCCAAACATGATCAGGAGAACAAAGCTATATGTGAGAGAGTGCCATTGAGTGAGCAATGCAAGCTGCTAATGTGTTTTCTATTGCGGAAAACTTTCCCATGAACTTTCCTTTCGCCATCTTGGATGAAATACAAGGTCTTTAAGATTTTTTCCTTCTCCTTCTTCTTCTAACAACAATATAAACCAACATTCAATTTTGTAGCCAGGTTATGATATTTAAAAAATTCATTTCATTTTTAACAACCAACCAAATTCAAATCTGCATTCTTTTAGGAATAAGTATTTCCCTTAAAGTGTATCCGAAGTGTTTTAGATTTTTTTCTTCTTTGAAAACATCACAGAGCCTGCAAGGACTTATGAGATGAAACAGACCAAGAGAACTTCTCCTGAAGTAAAGAGTTGTGAAAAAACAGAGACACCTGAAGTAGCTATCTGGGCTCCCTTGCAGTGATATAGGAATTGAATGTGATGCTTCAGAAACAAAAACAAAAATGAAAGGCAGGTATAGTTACATCATGATTGTCAGATAAAAAATAAAATCTGAGAAACCCACTGAAAAATCTGCTGAACTGGGAATTATACCAAATTTTGTTTGCCCTCTACCCCTAATCTTTCATATTTTATGCGACTTCCCATATCAAGATTACAGGATCTGAAATTACTTTTAAAGATAAGTAAAACATTTGTGTTATTTTTATCTATCAACTTTTTATTTTATTTTTTAATTTTTTACATTTAACTATTATGTGTGTATAATATCTACCAACGTTTAATGTAGTAAGAATTTCTTACAACCATAAAGATTTATTGTTCTCATTCAGAGTGGTTTGTTTTACATGGGGTGTTTTTCTCTGCAAATATGCCCCTGGAAGAGAATGAACAATTGTAGTTGAAAATTTTCCACGTTTCCCTTATTTTTTGTGATAAAATGTTGGAGGATATAATAAAATACCGTCTATGCTGTAAATACAAGTCTGTTTTATCGTACTACTGAGGGCCTAGTCAGAGCCTTAATTTTTTTTTATCATTTCTTCATTCTATCGTTTTACACATTGAATTTGCACATGAAACTATGTTTGTTCCAGTAATTTATTGTATTTTTATTAAAAATAATTTGAGATTGCATTTTATTTTATTTTTCAACATAGACTAAAAATGGAATTCTTTGCTTTGCTCTCCTTTGACTGTGTTTACCTCTTAAATGTATGGACTGCCAGGAACATTTTTTAGACTAGCTTTTGGAATGGGAGTTGGGGCCTTGCAAATTAGAGGAAAGGTTACATTTGAGCGAATATGAATTTTATAACTGGTAAAGCAAGGAAGCAAGAACATACCGGGCAAGGTAATACCAAGGACTGAAATTTTACCACTGGATAGCAATTTTACAGAATATAAAGCAGTCCATGTGTAGTTATAATAAAGATCATGGTGGCTGAGCATGGGGGGAGTGGAGTAAGCATTATAAGAATAGAAATGTAGGTTGGGGTCATGTTGAGAAGGTCATGAATACTTGGGAATTTTTATTATATACTGTAAACAATAAGAAACCATAAATTTTTTGAGTATGAGACAAATACCTCAATATTAGTGTCTAGAAATTTTGACAGGAGTGTATTAGAAAGACTGAATAGTGAGGAGGCTACTAGAAAGTACGTAATAATTTCTATAATATGATCACTATCTGTGGAAGAGAAAAACAGGGGAAATGTAAGGGACATTGGTGACATAATTTTGACAGAGCTAGACCTCCCACTAATGTGAGACTTAAAAAATAATTAAACATCACTGCTGTCCTAGGACAGTTGACCAAGAAGACAATCAATCTCATAGCATTACATATTGTGCATTTTATGTTGATAATGGTTCAGCCATCACAACGTATGGTCTTTATATTTATAGGAGAATGGAAAGAAAGAAATTGGAGTATCCCACAAGGAATCGTCAGAGTTTTAGCCTGGAAAAGAACACATCACTTCCAACATAATTCCTTGGCCAGAAAGAATGAATTGGCTCCACCTAATTAGAATGGGGCTGGGAGGTTTCCCTCGTGTGCAGGAAGAAAAGGAGAACAGATATGGATAATTATTAGTAAAGCTGGCTACAGTAATCAATGGGTTTTCATGAATAAAGACAAAAGACATACTGAAAGACACAAGACATTGTAGTATATTTAAGTAAAATATTATTTGGAAAGTATCAA
>RJWJ010023862.1:0-25374 GCA_004363605.1 Indri indri
AGGTCACGCTGACCTAAAGAGAGTCCTGAGAAGAAGTGCATTTTTTTTCCTCTATGTCTTAAACAGCTTATCCTTATGTCACTGTGACCCAACAGTTTCCCTGGATATAGCCAGTGTCCACGTGCGGAGGGCTGAAAGGACAAGTGAATCTGCATTTGTGCTCTTGGTCACAAAAAAATGCGACCTAAATTTAAAAGGCAAGTGCACGTTTTTAAAACGTGCTGTAACACAGAGAACCCTGTCTTCCTAACCAAATGATCTTTATAGTCACTGCCAGCTCTAATGAATAATGTCTTTTCTATCAAGTGGTTAAAATATCTTATCTTATCCCTCTGTCCTCAGTTCTGAACTCTTCCACTTTCCCTGAATAGGAATCTATTTGTTTCTCTCCATCCTACTGATGTTCTTTGCTTTAGTTCAGTCCTCATCATCTTTATTACACTAGTTTTTTAAAAAATACTGGTTTTTCTCACTCCATTCTCACCCCAGTCCTATACACCAGTGTTACCAGTCTCTTCCACCAGCGTCACCTTCTATTACACACAACTGATTGTGTCTACTCATAATTAATGTATTCCAAAGACTCTACCTTGCCAATTGGATAAAGTCAATATTTCTTAGCAAAATATAAAAAAGCCGTTCCATGTAACAATCCTATATTCCTTCTCCAAAGTCATCTTTACGCACCTCTCCACTATCACAATCCCAAACTGGAACTTTATTTACATGTAAACTTTATTTACATTTACATGTCAGATGTTCCCAATACACCTGGACCTTTGTTACCCATATTGTTGACTGTGTATTGTTGCTTGGCATTGCCTCCCTTTGAAGCCCTCCCTGACTGCCCTATATGGAATTAGCTGCGCATTCTTTTTCTGCACTCATAGTAGTAATATTTTTTACATAGAAATATTGTTTTATAGTAATTTAACTGCTTTAATAGTTATCTATTTATTTCTTTTTCAAATCTTTATCAGATAGTGGTCTCCATAAAAACTGGGCTATCTTAGTCATCTTTGAATTCTTTTTCTCCAAAATAGCAGGTGATCAAATGCCATTGAATTGAATTAAAGTAAGTTTCAAAAGTGTCTAATTTAATTAATTTCTCAAATACTTTACCTGTATCAAAGGTTTCGCTCATCTTTTACACAAGAATTCTGTATTATTTTAAAGCCAGGCTCCAGTCAAATGCCAATCTGGTGAAAACTTTATTAAGAGCCCTTGTTACCTCATGATTTTTGTACAAGTGAGTTCTGTGACAGCCTCAGGAAAGCTGATCTTACCCAATAACATACTCTGCAACTCAGGAAGGAAAGTTTGGTCTCACTTATAGTAAAAAATACCAAAAAGATTCTAAATTTCAAGTTGGGGAAGGGTCTGCCTCCAGATTTTCAATATAGTCCAGGGCTTTGCCACTCAAAGTGCATACACAAATCAGCAAAATCAGTGTCATCTAGGAGTTTATTAGTAGTACAGAATCTCAGTCCCCACCTCAGATTTTCCAAATCAGAATCTTAATTTTTACAAGATTCACAAGTAAGTCAGATACATATTAAAGTTTGAGAAGCACTGCGCTGAGAGAGACCAAAAGGTATCTGCTTCACTATATCCCTGTGCTCCTTGGAGATAATGCAAATTGAACAAAAATCCTAAGACGTCCCCAAAATGACCATGCCACCTAAAGGTCCCATTACCCAGGACTGAACTATCATGGTTGCCCAAACCAAGAGCAATTATGTACAAACATTCCCTTAGAGCCATCCACTTCTGCTAAAGACGGGCGTTTGTGAGAGGAGGGAGAGGCAAGGGCACCCTTGCCCAAGGAAAGAAGGGAAAGTGCACAGCTTTTGCTAGGACACAGAGTGAGGCAATTTCAGGGGACTCATCATTCACATAATGGTTCTTGAGTAGTTCCCAGGGGTTATAATCGATATATAATAGATGATCATCCCTGGAGTAGCATGACAGCACATATCTTGTTGGTGCCAAAGAAATCTGCCTTTAATGCCTCTGACCCTTCAACACATGACTTATAATTGTTCTCCTTCGGTTTTCTCACTTGCAAAGGTAAATTAATACAGGCTTAGCTAATTTATTGGGCCAAACAATGAGGGTCAACAAATGTCATTGAATACTCACGATATGGCAGGCCTTCGGATACACAAAGCTGAATTGCTACATCAAGAATTTTACGGTCAGCGTGAAATGAAATAACCCGTCTAAATTTCAAGGTTTGTTTTATCAACTGTTGTTCACACATAAAATTTTACATTAAAAAAAAAAAGTTTTCATGTTCAAAGAAATTAGGAAATCACTGTCCACAGAAGGTTTGTGCGGCAGGTGTGGGTGTGTATAAACATTTATTAATATCCTAAAGTAATATTCTGAGAGGCACCCTTCAGGATATGCTTGCTTAGCTAATGCGTTGTAGGCTAGTCCTGTTCCTTTTTCCCTTTCAGCAGATAACCTATTTTCTTCATTTTATGTACTTCATTTAGCTCAGATATTGGAACTTATATTCGAACATGTCTTTCCGATCCTTGATCCAGAAACCAAACATGGCTAAGAAATCACTGAGAAAGATAACCTCAGGAAAGTTTGAAGTTTCACATATTTACTTGCCCAAGATCACCAAGGCTCTGTGTCCTTATAAACTTGACTATCTGGTCTCTAATTTTCTGGCTCCATAGTCCATTTCTCAAAGTCAGTCGGAATTCTCTTGTTTTGACATCCATTTTATCTTACCAATTTCCGCTGCCTCAGTTCACAAATCTGGATGATTCCTTCATTTTATAGCAGCTGTGGCTCTGGGAAACAGATCATCTTTCCTCTGCCCTAGCAAAAATGTCATTGATAAGTGTAATCTCCTACTCAACACCCTTCTTATGGGAAAAGGGAAATAGTAATATAATAAAACCATTAATATTTAACATGTACATTTGATATTTTTACATAATTAAAATAGCTCTGTACAAGGTTAAGGTGTAAGAACTTCTCATATTACATACGCCATTTCAGCCTTCATGGAACTGAACAAGCCTAGAGGTAGAATTTTGAGATGCAGATAGTCAAATATCACAGAGGTTTATTTAAAAATAATGGAATATTTTTCCACTTCCTTCTTTATTAAAAAATGTTTTCTTTGTTTAGAGGGGTAAAAAAATGTTTTTAACCCTAGGTCCTGCTTTTTATGCATTACAAATTCAAGACACAACAAAATAGGCTTATTTTAAAGGTTGTGTTCAATATTGGCAAATAATGTTTTCATTGACAGTCTTTAAATAAATGAATATAAGGAAAAAATAAGATTTTAGTTGGTTTTACAGTAAAATTCCACATAGACTAGATATCTTTCCACTGGATTAAAGAAGAAGAACACAAATCTATTTCAATTAATAATTAACTGGGTGGATAATAGTAAAGCATTTGTGCACAGATTACGACACAGCTGTTACAGTTTTTAAAATTGCTTTTGATAAACCTCTAAAAGACAAAGGCAACCGAGGATGGGAAAGGGAATGAACTCATCTTCTCACTCTTCACAGGGACAGTTACTCAAAAGTGAGTAGCACGCCTTGAGATTGTATCATCACTAAAACATTAGAAAGCAAATGACGTTATCAATTCTTCCCCTTCTACCATCACCGCCTTTTTTTTTTCCAAAAGTTTTTCTACCACAATCTGAGGAAAAAACCTTGGAGTTGCATTAAGAGTTGACTATAACCAGGAGGCAATAAAATGACCTGGCTAAAAATAAACGATATTATTTTGGTCAGTGACATCATTGGTATGACATGTTCTGTATACATTGACTACAAACTAAATTTTAAAAAACCCAATTTTTCGCTTCTTTCCCTGAAGCAATAGAGTGTATAATTTTAAAGCTCAATTTCACGATTTAAGATATTATATTTTATAGCCCACAAGATTTACAGCTTTTTTGAGCCATGTAACACCAGAAGAACACCAAATGTTCTTCAACTGTGTCCTTTTTGCTAGTCTTTCTTGTTTTTTTGATCTTTTTCCTAATCTCCATTCTATCTGAAAGGGTTGAGGAAAATATCAAGGATAGTATTATATTTGAAGTTATGAAGGATAAACGAGAATTTGCATACAGGAGTAATTCATTCAATATCACGACTCTCCAAAATGCCACAAAATAAACTCTGTACTCCTTAGGCTGACATTCAAGAGCTTTGACAATCTTGCCTACTCACCTTCCCTTCTTGTATCCTTCTAAATGAAATCTCTTATCTAAGCACGCTGGCCTACACATTGTTCCTAGACATACTTTTGTGTTTTTGACCTTTTGTCCTTGGTACACGCCATGTACATCACATGAAAGTTTTCTCCATGCTTTCTTCTTCTGCCTTCATCCTATGCATCTTTTAAGGTATACTTAAATCTCATTCCCCGGCGAGGTCTTCCTTTATTTCCTCCAATATGCTCTATTATCAATGTCTCTCATTGGACATATTAAAAGCCCTAATGTACACTGTTATTTAGCCTTTTATGTTTAAGTTTTGCGGTCTTTCAGAGAACAGAAATCTATGTCAGAGTTTGGAAAACTTTTTCTGTAAAGAACTACATAGTAAGTAAGTAAATATTTAAAACTTTGTAGGCTAAGAGTCAAAATCTAGGATATTACATACATAGTCACAAAAACAAAAGAAAAAACAATTTTCACAATTTTTATGAAATGTAAATATAACAATAATAACTGAGTAAAATTTTTAAAATTCAAATCTACTGTGGAAGAATAGAAATATTTGGAAGGATAACATTTTGCTTATGTGAGGTTCAAAATTAATTGACTTCAAATAGTCATCTCTTAATGTTAATTTGTAATTAGATTTTATGTACAATCGTGTGTCACATAATGACATTTTAGTCAACAATTGCTGCATATACAAAGGTGGTTCCATAAGATTATAATACTGTATTTTTACAGTGTACCTTTTCTGTGTTTAGACATGTTCAGATACACCAATACTGTGTTACAATTGCCTACATTATTCAGTACGGTAACATACTGTACTGGTTTGTAGCCTAGAAGTAATTGGCTGTACCATAGAGGTTAGGTGTGCAGTAGGCTATAACATCTAGTTTGTGTAAGTACACTCTATGATGTTTGCACAGCCACAAAATCACGTAACAATGCATTTCTCAGAAACTATACCCATCATTAAGAGATTAATGACTGTATTTCATATTTGAAATTGTCTTTTCACATAGATAGGCATTTTCAAATACCGATGATATTGATATCGATCTACAAGCATGATTTTAATTGAGTACATTCATCACATGGAAGATATTTTTAGGTTCTGTTAGGTTTTTCTTTGATGTGGACCTTTTAGTGTATCATTACATTGCAGGTTAACCCTTCCAATTGAAGATGAGATTTAAACTCCTCGATTACAAAATTAGATCTTAAAATACATAAATTTCTTTTGCAAATTGCATTAAAGTTTGAACAGTGTTAATGAAACTGAAGTTTGAGCAAATACATCCACTACAATTTGTGGGTAAATGGAGATCTTGCTTCTTGTTTTAACCTTTGACACAGGAAGTGTATAAAGCAATATGACATTACTTGTAATTCAAAAATGTCTTTTGTCAAGATGACTTTACTGTAGAGTGAATTTCACATATAAGCACTATTTTGTCTTGTAATTTTAAGTTAAATTCAATAAGAAACATTATCAAATCTTCAGTAAAAACTAATTTCCAAAGACATTTAGTATTTGATAACAGTATTTAAAAGTGGTTCTTTTCCCTTAGGAAAATTTTTCTCAACACTGAGCTAAAAACACCACATAAAAAATAAAAAAGAAAACCACTGCTAAATCCTCAACCTACTCTGTGGTGAGCCAACTTAGTATATGCAATCCACAAGAGCAAATAAAGTTCATCATTGACACTATTTGTTCAGTAACACATGACATTCAAATGTTTTTCATAAAATAACTGCAAATAAATAAAATGCATCATCTTTTAAAATTGCAGCAGATTTCATTTCAGTTTATACTGAATTTGAGCTTTCTAACCTTTGAAAATATTCTCATAGACTACTCATAGAGCTAATGCTTCAGTCACTTCAAACTCAGCACTGAGTCCTTGACAAAGCAATAACCGAGCAGTATTGGTAACATTAGGCAATTTATCAGGAGCCAGGGAAAACCACTCAAAATATTTTATTCTGTTTTCCTTTTGATGTTCCTCCCAAAGTCCTCAACAATTCAAACAACTATTTTTGCCTATAGGCTAATAGCCTTAAACAAGTTTTTTTTTTACTTTTAATTTTTTTTTATTTCAGAATATTATGGGGGTATAAATGTTTAGGTTACATACATTGCCTTTCCACTGCCCGAGTCAGAGCTACAAGCATGCCCATCCCCCAGTGTCCACCACACCCATTAGGTGTGAATATAACCATCCCCTCTCCCCCCACCACCTGTCTGACTCCCAATGAATCTTATTTCCATATATGCACATAAATGTTGATCAATTAGTACCAATTTGACGGTGAGTACATGAGGTGCTTGTTTTTCCATTCTTGTGATACTTCGCTTAGTAGAAAGGGCTCCAGCTCCATCCAGGATAATACAAGACTTGCTAGTTCACCACTGTTTTTTTTTTTTTTTTTTTTTTTTTTTGTGGTTGAGTAGTACTTCATGGTATACATATATCACATTTTATTGAAATTAATCCACTCATGTATTGATGGGCACTTGGGTGGTTTCCACATGTTTGCAATTGTGAATTGTGCTGCTATAAACGTTCTAGTGCAGTTGTCTTTTTTATAGAACGTCTTTTTTTTCTTGTTGATTTTCCTGAGTTCTGTATAGATTCTAGTTATTAGCCCTTTGTCGGATGTATAGCATGCAAATATTTTCTCCCATTCTGTAGGGTGTCTATGTGCTCTAATGATAGTTTCTTTGGCTGTGCAGAAGCTTTTTAATTTGATCGAGTCCCATTTATTTATTTTTGTTGTTGCTATGATTGTTTTTGGGGTCTTCTTCATAAATTTTTTGCCTAGGCTGATGTCTGTAAGAGTTTTTCCAACATTTTCTTCTTGGATTCTTATGGTTTCATACCTTTAGGTTTAATTCTGTTATCCACTGTGAGTTGATTTTTGTGAGAGGTGAAAGGTGTGGATCCTGTTTCAGTCTTCTGCATGTGGCTATCCAATTGTCCCCGCACCATTTAGTGAATAGGGATATTTTCCATAGTGTATGTTTTTGTCTGCTTTGTCAAATATCAGATGGCTATATGAGGATGGTTTTATGTCTGAGTTCTCAGTCTTGTTCCATGGTCTATGTCTCTATTCTTGTGCAATACCATGCTGCTTTGGTTATTATAGCCTTGTAGTACAGCTTGAAGTCTGGTAAATTGATGCCTCCCAATTTGTTCTTTTTGCTTAAGGTTGCTTTGGCTGTACAGGGTCTTCTCTGGTTCTATAAGAGCACAAAATTATTTTTTCTAGATCTATGAAAAATGATGTTGGTGTTTTAATAGGGATTTATTTTTTATGGACAAATTTCTTCAGCTCCTGCAATCAAACATGACTTAATTAACTCATAATTGGTAAATGACTTTCCTCAATTGATTAACAAAGGAGATATTTGAAAAGTTAGGTTGGGGCCTCATTTTCATTTGTTCTTTCTTGGGAAAAAATCTAATAAAATATTCCATTTTAGATTCCTTCATTTCTTGACCCATGTTCTCCTACGATTTGGGAATATTAAGATGGTTGCTTAGTCTGGTAATGTTCTTTTAACCTAGCTGTAGTGTTATTGCTTAAAAACACAATGATTTGCCATCTAATTTGATAACAAACTAATCCATACTCCACTTTGCTTCTAAAGAATAACATTCAAAATTGACTTTCTCTTCTTTTCTTGTTTTTACATAATGGATGTACACTATAAATAAACAAAAAAACAAATAACTAAATATGTAAAACAAAATATGAACTATGGCAATACACATGGCACTCAAAATACCATCAAGTATAACTGTGATTGTGTAGGGTGTTCAGCAGCAGTGCAAAGTAATGAGAGCACATGTGGTCTTTGATCCAGTCACTCAGTTCTGACATGATAGTACAAAGGCAGCCATAGACAATCTGTAAATGAATGAGCGTTGATTATTTCTGGACACTGAAATTTGAATTTCCTTAATTTTCATATGTCAAGAAATTTTATTGTTGTTATTGTTGTTGTTGTTCAACCACTTAAAAATGTAAAAAACATTCTTAGCTTGTGGACCATAAACAAATAGATAAAGGAAACACTTGGCTCACAGGCCATAGTTTGCTGACCTCTGACCTCTATCATTGTCCTTAATACAGGCCCATATAGAGCTGGCAATCAAGAAATGTTAGTTGACTGAAAATGTCACATTGATAATTTATTTCATTTATGTTAATAAATTAACAAATGTTAAAGTTTCTGGAAATATAAGTATATCTTCTAATCTGTGTATTAGTGAGGAAGTGTACTCTCTACTATTAGTGAGGAAATAGAAATATGCATTCAAGTGTATATTAATAAAAAGAAGTAAGCTACCAACTGTGCACTAGTGGAGTCAACTAAGACTAAGGTAATTTGAGCTAATCTACATCACATCCACCTATTTAGAAGAGATTATACTGGTATATGCTGGGACATTTAAAGATTTATAATATCAAAGTTTTCATTGATTCTATATGTAAACTTTAAAAAGTATGCTTAAGATTTTTGCCTCTGTAGGAACTCATGGAATAACAACTGCGAAAATTTAAATTCAGATGAGTTTTACTTATTCAACTATTTTTTTATTTTAGATTTGCATCCTTGAAAGCAGCACAAGGTAAATAATTTATTTCTGTACATTGGGACATTGAGTTCTGTTGTAACTACTGGGAGTTTCATTCTGCCCTAAAAACCAGTTGGGAACATATAGGCAGGCAGCTTGGAACATTTTCTATTTTTGTATCTGTTGAAAATAAATTCTGATTCAATAAATTAGCCCCATGGAAGTGAACATGAGGGGGTTACTTATAACATATTTCCAGATTGTAACTTTTTACCATCTACCTACAATGAGCCAGAACTTGAAATATTCTGAAAATATTTAGAAAAAAAAGCAGAGCATATGTTTAATTCACTTTATATTTATGTAAAGGCATATTTATTAATTTAGTACACATTTAAACTCCTTTTTGTGCTTCTATCTGGTCACCAAACCATTTTGTTAATAAATATTATTTAAAATATTACAGGCTAAATTAAATGTGCATGTCCCAAGAGACCACTAGAAAACCTGATGCTCAAGCAGAACTCGCCTTATGAAATCTACTGTAGTAAGGGAAAACACCAAGGTGACAGTCTTACTGACATTTCAAAAGAGGGGAGTCAGGGAAACATATTTACAGAGTTTTAGGGCCTAGACTGAGTTTTTAAGGCAGGTCTTGAGAGACAGGGAACTTGTTTGGTTGGGCAGGGTTTATGAGACAGTAACTTTGGAATTATGGGCTACAGTGAAGCAAGGATCTCAATGCAAATCTTCATGAGAAAAATGTTAGACTTGATAAATAGGCTAATATTTAAGTTAGTATTCTAGTTTTCTATCGCTGCATAACAAATCACCACAAACTGAGTGGCTTAAAACAACTTTTATTATCTCTTAGTATTCTTAGGTCAGAGCACAGTTTAGCTGGGTTCTCTGTTCAGGTTCTCAGAAGTCTGCAATGTAGATGTCAAAGTACCTTTCTTTTTTAAATGTGGCATCCTATTCCAAGCACACAGGGTTTATTGGCAGAATTCAGTTCTTTGTGGTTGTAGGACTGCATTCCTGCTTTCTTGCTGCCTGTTAGCTGAGTCTACTCTTAGCTCCTAGAGGCTCCCACAATGGTGGCTACTTCTTCAAAGACAGTGGGAGAATTTCTCTGACCTCAAGGAGGGTCTCAGTCCATCTTTTAAAGTACTCACCTGATTAGGACATGTTTACCTGGAATAATCTCCTTTTTGATTATGTCAAAGTCAACTGATTTAAGATCTTCATTATATCTGTGAAATACCTTCACTTTTTGCCATATAGCGTAACATAATTACAGGAGTGATACACTATCACCTTTGCCATTTTATAGGTCCCACCCACACTCAAGGAGAGGGCATAGTGCAAGGGCTTGTGTCACTACAGCTCATCTTAGAATTACGCCAACCAAAATTAGTTAGTTATTCTTACCTTCCAGAAGAAAATTTTTTTGGAGAAAGTAGCTCGATTTATTTTTGCCTAGTCTTTGGCTATTTAGCACAGGAAGAGGAAAGTATGCTTCATCTAGAATTGGTTAGCATAGGCCCAAGAATGTATGTTTCTTTCAGTTCTCAAGGGGCAGAGGTTTAACATTTCCTTTCCTACTTTTTCAGTTAAATTCTCTCAGAGCATCTATCAGGGGCTCAGTTTTTCCTTAATTCCTATTATACAAAAGACAAAATAATACAGCTATGACAAATATCTAGCATCTTATATTGTTTTGAATCATAGAATCCTAATTTATATTTGACCACTTCCTTTCCACCTGACACTGCAAAAAATTTTTGGGAAGGAGAAAATCTTACTTTATCTTAAAAACCACTTCAACATCAAGTAGTGAATTGTTAGTATAATATATACTTGCTTGCTTCTGGGTTAATTTTTATCTCCCAAAATGAACTGGAAGGTCAAAATTAATCAATCACGAGTCTTTTTCAGTGTTCTCTCTCTCTCTCTCTCTCTCTGTGTCACTCATTGGATGCAACTTACTATCCATTCACCCTTACCTCTTTCCACCATTTGCCTCACATTTCTTGTTCTTCTTGCACTTTAGCCTTCATAGATAAATTCAATAGTTCATTGTTATAATCAATTACATGTCCCTCTATCTCTTCAAAACCCCATTAGCATTAACTAAATGACAATCTATTCCATACCTCTCTCTTTACAGTTGAATATAACTGGAAAAAACACACAACCATGCTGACGCATCTCATCTTAAATTCATGACCACTAAATTCAAGGGAGCCCTCTCCTTGTTCATTTTCTTCTGCCACTCTTTTGAACAAATATTTTAAAACATTCTTAAATCTTCTCCACAACCTCTCTTCACTTGCAGCTGGTAGCCTTGCTTTCTACTTCACTGAAAAAAAGCAACAAAACATTCCCATATTTCTTCTACCATATCTACAAAACCAGCTTCCTCAGTTCTAATGAACTCTGCCATCCTCTGCTAACATGTACAAACTCTCTGTGCATCTATCCAAGGCCCAAACCTCCACTATCCCACCTAACTAACTCAAAAACATCACTCTAGCAATGTTTCCTATTTTATATTGGAGTATTTGTTTTCCTCTTCCTATCGGACCATTCCTGTCAGCACACAAACATACTATTGTTTTTCTATCTTTAAAAATATTTTTTTCCTTGATTTCTCATGCCCCTCCAGCTACTGACCCATTTTTCTGCACCACTTTACAGCAAACTTGAAGATTTTCATACGCTCACTGTCCCAAAATTCTCTCTTCCAATTCTTTCTCCTACGCACTGCCATTAGGTTTTACTTCCTGCCACTCTACCAAAAGAGTCACTAAATGATCATCTGCCAGCTTCACTCTGCTATATTCAGCTTTGCAGGTTCAGCTTTGTAAGTTGGTGCCGGGACTCTGCAAACGGCTTTTCTGCTTTGCCAGCTGACTCACGCTTAGGATCTGCAATATGGCTCACTAGAGACACTGTGAGGCTGGAGGAAGAAGAAATCACTTGCTTTTCCTGGTTGCTATTATGGGTTTCCCGTTTGCTTCCTTTCCTTTCACATATCACTCAAGCAATTATTCTTCACTTTGGCAGATGCATCCAGTTTGCAGTGTTTTCAGTACTTGTAAAATCAGCCTCATGTTGCCCCCACCCAGAAGCATCAGCACTTGCTGGCTGGATTCCCCTTTGCAGAGGCAGGGCCAACGCTAAGGTGAGGCAAGTAAAGTGAAGCACCTGGGACACGAACTTTAAGGAGGCACTCTCTGTCATGGTTGTGCCCTTGCCAATGTGGTACTTGACCTTATCAGGAACATGGCTTTGGTATGGTAAACTTGCCTCAATATTCTCTATGGGTTGGCTACTCATAATTAAGTCCTAAGCATGATTCTCAGCTTTTCTGCCTTCCAGCTGCAGGACATCAGAGCAGCCTTATGTGCTGCTGAAGAAGCCCTTTCACTTTGACACTTTGCCTCAGCCTGTCGTTGACTTTCTCCAGTGCATCAATGGCAGTCAGCAAAAGCCATCGGATTTCCTTGTCCTTATTATTACTGCATATTCTGAATGTCTCAAAAACCTGAGATATTGTGACAACCGCTGCATTTTTGTTTTTGACATTCTGTCCCCGTCAATGTTGTTATTGCACTTTGATAGCAAGCACAGCAGAGGTATCGCTTTTCCACCTACCACTAATAACCAGGCTCCTGCAGTTAGCAGCCTGGCTAGTGGCCCAACTTCAAAATTCATTTTAAGGTCAGATTTCTTAGACCACACCTGGCACCAACTGCGTAAGATCAGATTTCCCAGGAAACACTTTGAGACAGAAATGTGCTTGTAGGACAGAAATTCGAGGCACACTCTTGGGAATCAAAACCTGTGAGAGAATAAAGTAAGATTAACCAGAGGAAAGAATGGACGTTCCATGCAGCCACAACTGAGGTGTCAGCTGATCCCATGGGGAGCACTGAAACTGGAATAGTTGCTCTTTGACAAATACCAACTGGAATACTCGTCCCACCTTGAGCCAAGGGGCCTGGACCTCTACAACCCCTCATCTGCCTTTCCAAAAAAAGGTACTCAGCTCAAACACATCAGCAGGCATGTCTCCAAACAGCAGGGGAGATGAGTACCTAAGTTTTAAAGAGGACATGAGGGAAGTTCACCACAACATTCACTACGTTTATAAAATATTGTATAATGTATAATAATTTCAGCTTAAAAATATTTTGCAATTATTAATAGTGTAAACACTTTAAGAACTTCATGACTATGGCATTCAATATGTGGAAATGCATAACCACAATGCATGTTTATCAATCTATGTAAAAAAAAATCAGCTAATTACTAAAAGATATATTCGTACATATAAATATTAAATATATATATATATATTATTAGATTATATATATGCTAATAGTTCAGTGTTTCTCCCTTGGGAATTTTAGTAACTAGGAAAGAGAATCTTTAACAGAATGGCATATTTATTTTAAAATCAATTATAAACAAATATGGAATTGCCAATTCCAGCTCTTCTATTTATTTATGTTCTATTATTGTCATTTTTTCTGTGACTATGGATATCTAAGGGATTTTGCTCACCCTGGGTAAATGAATTCAAAATATTCTTAACTAAATTTTCATTTGCATGATAGAAGAATATTATTAAATGTTTACTCAAAGATGTCTCGAGAAGGTAAACACTATACTTGAGTAAGTGTTGGTGTTCAAGAATTCAAAAGGAGATGAATTCACAAAAAATAAATATTTAGAATTGTGAAAAATATACAATCTATAGTATTAGTTGTCTGCAAATGTGATTTTTAACATTTATTAAGATATTATGTTTCTAATATATTCAAAAACAATTACAATATAACACATTTTCTATTTCAGAATGTTAGTAGCAGCAAGTGTTATATAGCAAAACTTTGAATATATAAGGCAGAATAAGTATACCAATTAGTCTTTTACGGTGCATTCACAAGTCCTTATTTAAAGGACAATATGCAAATTAGAGAAAATGCAAGCCTTAGGAATTACTTTGATATGATTTAACTGCATCATTTGCACATTGAATCAGATATTCATGAAACAAGGGAATATATTGTCAATGTCCACCTGCTTTAAAAGCTTTGCACATTTTGTGGGGGAGTTAAAACATTATGTTTTCAGAAGATATTTACAGAAAAGAGCTGAGAAGTATAAGTAAGCATTTTTTGGTATACGCTTACAAGTAGTATGTAATAATTAATGGAGAAGTAAGAGAAAACTCAAAATGTTTTTTTCAGATATTTTTGCTTCATTCATTCATTTACTCATTCAACATTTCTTGAGTGCTAATATGATTTGGATGCAGTTTGTCCCCACCAAAACTCATGTTGACATTCGATCCTTAATGTGCTAGTGTTGGGAGGTGGAGCCAACTGGGATGTGTTTGGGTCATGGGGATGATGGGTCCCTCATAAATAGATTAATTTTCTTCTTGCTGGAGTGAGTTCTCATTCCCAAGGGATTGGATTAGTTACCTTGAGAACAGGTTGTTCTCTGTTGTGTTTAGTCTCTTTGCACACATCACTTCTTCGTCTCTCTGCCATGAGTTCAAGCAGCAAAGACCTTCACCAGGCACCACTGCCCAATCACGAACTTGACAACCACCAAAATTGTGAGCCGAATAAACATCTTTTCTTTATAAATTACCTAGCCTTGGGTATTCTGTTATAGCAATACTAAACAGGGTAAGACAAATACTGTTCTAGGCATGATGGTACAGAGAAAACAAAAACAGACATAGATCCCAATCTCACAGAAATGAGCGATTTGGGAGCTATTACTACAATTTCCCTTCAGTTACATATGGAGGGTTTAGCATTTGTAAATGGAGAAACTTAAGCAGACCAAGCTATTACTAAGGGTTCTAAAATTTAAATAAACCATGGAGTTGAAAAATTCCTCATAATTTCTACAGATATAGATTCAGCTCACCCTCTTATTCATGCCACTCCTCCAAATCTAGTTAACTCCTCTAGTTCTCTCAACAACTAACCGTTTAGATCAAGACCCGTTGTAAACTACTTTCCTATCATTCCATACTAATCTTGCAGAACCTTATTAAAGGCCGTATCCATTAACTTACATGACTGTTTACGTGTTATCCATCCCCTCTACTGGAATACAGGTTTCATGAAGTCTTGGACAGTACCTGACTTGTTCACTATTTTATCTCAGGACCTGGCACAATACCAAGCTCATTGTTGGTATTCAACAGATATTTATTGACTGATGTAATAAATAAATTCACAAACTACTCATACTCACATGTTTAATATGTAATATGCAACTTGCCTTGGTAATGTAAAATTTGAGGCAAAGGTTGCCTTCAAGATTCCACATTTTTATTTCTCTCCTCCTTCCTTCTTTTTCACTCCTTGGATACCAAGTCCCATCATTTCTTTGGAATTTGATGCACTGTCACTCAATCAAAATACGGTTTCAGAAAATGTTCTTAAAATCAGTTAGATTATACATTTATGTATATGTTTTAATGATTATAATTAACAAGAGCAAAACTCGTTTGGTTTATAGAAAAAGAATTTATCTCAGTTTGCTATATCTCAGGTTTAGAGATTAGGGACTAATTTTTAGGACTAGAGAGCTATGGGATTTCATGTTTTGGTTTTTATTTTGTAAGAAAGCAGGGAAGGATCATTGTAAAAGCTGCCACTTTACCTACTATTAAAGCCACCTCTGGAAATGAGGACCTTATATTTATTATCTATAGTATCACATGCTTCTTTCTTTCCTACTCATAAATTTTTTCTTTTTACTGCCTAATGCATCAATCCTCAAAACATTGATAACCACAAAAATTCCCATAGCCTGAAACAAAAAAAGTCATCTTTCAGATCAAAGCGTTCTTCTAAGATACTTCTTTCTGTCTTCTAAAAAATATTAAGTATAAAATAAATGTACTTCACAAGTAATTGTGTTCAGATGGGAAGCAGATAATAACAACAGTTAAGTGCAGACAGGCAGGACTCAGACTGCATGGGTTCACATCCTAACTTGACTACCCCCCAGCTGTGTTACATTGCTTAACTTGTGTGCATCACATGTTTTTTTCATTTTTAGATTTTTTTTTTTTTTTTTTTTTTTTTTTTGAGACAGAGTCTCACTCTGTTGCCCTGGCTAGAGTGAGTGCCGTGGCATCAGCCTAGCTCACAGCAACCTCAAACTCCTGGGCTCAAGAGATCCTCCTGCCTCAGCCTCCCAAGCAGCTGGGACTACAGGCATGTGCCACCATGCCTGGCTAATTTTTTCTATATATTTTTAGTTGTCCAGATAATTTCTTTCTATTTTGTTAGTAGAGACGGGGTCTCACTCTTGCTCAGGCTGGTCTCGAACTCCTGAGCTCAAAAAATCCGCCCGCCTCGGCCTCCCAGAGTGCTAGGATTATAGGCGTGAGCCACCACGCCCGGCCTTTTTTTCATTTTTAGAATGTGGGAAATAATCTCCTATGGTGTTATTATGAGAATTAAATGTGTTATTACACACAAAAGCGATCATTAAAAATTCCTAGCATGAAATACCAAGGAGAATAACCAATAAACAGAACAAACTAAGGCTTCACAATTCCCGTGAAGAAGTCAACCAGTTGTGATATTTATTAAGTGCCTATTGTGATTAGACAATGTATAAAAGAAATTAGAGCTGAAGCAAAAGGGAAATGTCTCTGAATTTGAGAATCTTAATGAGAGTAGGAAAAAAAAGCTAAAATTCAAGTTGTATTCACATGTAAAATAGATATATCAACATAAATGTGCAGCAGGCATATTTATACATGTTATTGATGTAAAATTTATATGTCATAAAATTTACACATTTTAAGCACAAAATTAATTTTTTTGAAAATTGTAACAAAGTTGCACAAGTATCGCCATGATCATTTGTATATGAATATTTCCATCATTCCAAAAAGTTCAGTCAAGCTACATTCCCATCTCCAGTCTTAGTCAGTCAATAATTTGGTTTCTATCTGTTTATATTTGACTCTTTTGAACATATCGTATGAATGGAGTCATACTATGTGGAATAATATTCTTGAGGTCCATCCACATTCTAGCATGTGTAGTATCAGTATGCTTTATATTACTGAATAGTATTCCAATGTACAGATATACTATATTTTGTTCATCTGTTCACCAGTTGACAGATGGTTACATTGATTCCCCTTTTTGGCTATTGTGAATAAGGCTGCTATGATCATTCATATACAAGTCTTTATGTGGACATATGTTTTCATTTTTCTTGGGTAGATTCCCAGGCATGGTCTTATTATGTTATATGGTATATTTATGTATAAACTTTAAAAATATTTTTTTAAAATGGCTCTCCCATTTTATACTCCCACTAGTAATGTATGAAGAGTCCAGTTTTGCTACATCTTTACTGACTTATTACTATAGGCTTTTTTTATTATAACCATTCTAGTGTGTATAGATCTTATTGTAGACTTAATTTGTGCTTCTTTACTAACTAACGATGTTGAACATCATTTAATCTGCTTATTAACTATTTATATACCTTGGTAACAAGTCTATTAAAGTCTCTCATTCATTTTAATTAGAGTGTCTTTTTAATATTGTGATGTAGGAGACATTCACATATTTTGGATATAGGCTTATAATATATTACCATATATTAATACATGTTTTTAAATATCTCTCTTAGTCTAAGGCTTGTTTTTCATTTTCTTCACTTGATCTTAGCCAAAGGCTGTGAACTGGTATTTCATTTTCTTAATGGTTTCTTTTGAAGTGCAACTTTTCAAATTATTGTAAAGCCCAATTTACCCATATTTTTCTTTTATGGATTGTGTTTTTGGTGTCATATCTATGAATCGTTTGCCAACTCAAGGTAATAAAGACATTACCCTATATTTTATTCTGAAAATTTTATAATTTGGGCTCTTACATTGAAGCTTAATTTTGAGTTAAATTTTTGTGTTTGGTGTGAAGTAAGGATCTAAAGTCATCTTTTTGCATGCCAATATCTAGTTATGCCAGCACCATTTGTTGGAAAGACTATTCTTTCTCCTATTGAATTGTCTTCTTTCTTGAAAAACTAATTGACCATCAATGTTAACAGTTTATTTCTGGACTCTCTACTCTGTTCCATTGACCTATGTCTATCTTTACACTATAACACAATCTTTAATTACTATAGCTTTAAAGTAAGTTTTGAAATAGGGAAGTTTAGGTCTCCAAATTTTCCTTTTTTCTCAAAATTGTGTGTGTGTGCACATACACACATACGCATTGAATTTCCATATAAATTTTAAGACTCATTTATCAACTTCTGCCAAGAAAAAGCCTGCTGAGATTTTTATTGTGATTACATTGAATCTGTAGATCAATTTTGGGAGAATTACCATGCTAACAATTTTATCTTCCAATCAATAAATCTAGAATTTCTCTCCATTTATTCAGAGCTTATTTAATTCCCGTGAACAATATTTTATAGCTTGCAGTATACAAAGTTTGTACTTCTTTTGTTACATTTATTTTTAATTATCTTGTTTGTTTGATGCTATTTTGAATGAAATTTTTTTCTTAATTTCTTTTCTGAGTTGTTCATTGTGTATAGATAAATGCAACTTATTGTACATTGGTATTTTACCTTGCGACATTGTTGAAAATTTATTAGTTATATGAAATTTTATCTTGAATTATTTAGGATTTTCTACATATGGAATCATACCTCCTGTACATATGACAATTTTATTTCTTCCTTTTCAATCTAGCTTCCTTATATTTCTTTTTTCTTGCCTAACTGCACTGGCTTGAACCTTCCATACACTATTGAATAGAAATGGCAAGACTGGACAGCATTGTCTTGTTTCTGATCTTTGGAAAAAGACATTAACTATCTAACTATTATTTATGATGTTAGCTATAGATTTCTGTGTGTGCCCTTCATTAGGTTGAGAAACATCCATTTTATTTTCATTCATTTTGTTGAGAAATTTTATCAAGAATAAGCTCATAACAGTAGGTAGTAAAGGTATTAAAGATGATCTGCCCTCAAAGGTTAAAGGAGGTGAAAGTATTTTCCTAATCGGTAAGCTCAAGAAAGGTTTTAGAAATGACCCATGGATAAACAGAAAGAAAATGTTAAAGCCATCAGTTGGTAGACTTCAAATTTTGAATGACATGAAAGTTTTAGGACGAAAGCAGTGATAAATAAGTACTCAGAAAATCACTCTAAGGACAAGAAGGAAACGATCCAGTCATGGCCTAAGAGGAAATGAAGCCCATGTTCTCCTTTGTGTCTGTGCTTATTCCACAATTCAGACTCTGCATATTGGTTAAGGACAGTAGTGTTTTCTTAAGTGTTATGAGACAGAAAAGACGAATAGCCCCTTTATGTGTGACTGAACTTCTCTTTAGCCTAGTGTGATCTGCACTGCTTTTTTATTTTGTTTTTGTTTTTATCTTATAAAGATCTTCCTGTTTCAAGTCTGTTTTTCCTCTCTTCCAGTGTCAGAAATTCAGAGCATGGCCCAAGTTTGTAATGAAACCCTGGTAAGGGTTCACTTATAAAACAGTCATTGCCTTTAAATTGCTTTTGTTAATGGAGAAATCACAAACTAAAAACCAATAGAATTGATACTTACCTTTTAAATTAGGTATAAATAAATAAGAAACAATATTAAAAGACCAAAAAACAGAATGGAAAATATTTGCAACAAATAGCATAAATGTTAATAGCCTTAATGTTTGGTTATGTGTCGATTTTAAGAAAAACCCAAATTATAAATATTAAAATAATGAAAACATATTTCATTACCAAAAGTAAAAATTTGGGGGGAAAAAACCTTGAAAAAAAAGTACAACTTTTGTTAATAACTAAAGCAATGCAAGTTGATACTTATGTAATTTGTCAAATAAGCATAAATTTTAAAAATAAACTATATGATAGCGAAGATAATGACTACATTATAGGAGTAAGAATGTTAATTGTGATAACCTTTCTGAAAAACAATGTGTGTATGTGCATTATGTATACACACACATGCTCCCATGTAGACATATATATAACATAAAGAACCTTAAAAATAGAAATAGTCATATCATTTGAGTTATTAATATCCCTTATAATAAATTAACATAAATATGGCCAAAAATTTATGGACGATGATTTTCTTCTTGGATTATTTATAATTTTGAAAAAAAATTCTAAAAAGTTGAAATAAAATTTTAAATAAGTTATAGTACTTTCCATTGATTGAATATTTTTACAAATAACATGAAATTAATAATAAACATACATGAGTTTTACAACTAAAAGTCAATACATATTGTTTAAACCAGGGAAAGGGATGAGGCAGTAGGGAATAGGTGAGAATTTGAGAAGCAAGCCTAAGGTGCTGGGGACATTAGAGTGTAGGATGAAAGGTGTGTGATTGAAAAGAGAATAAATGAATAGAGTAGCTCACATGATGGGAATCAAACAGAATGTTAATTGTAACACCGAAAGCCACTTTCACTACCAGGCTGTGATAAGCATGGTTATGGTAGGAAGAGAAGTTCCTGTGCCTTAGTGGGATATCAAACGTTTTTCTTTAAATAGTGTAAGAGCTAGAAGATGTGAGTTTTAGCACTGCTTCCACCCATGCATAGACTCTAACCCTTGAAAAAAAATATTTTAACAATTAGCCATATCCACCACTTACTTCAATAGAGTTGAAATGGCTTTCAACAAGAGCACACGCACAAATAATCGTAAAGTAGATATGTAGAATAAGAACCAGAAAAAATTCGAATAAAGCAATAAAACTAAATTTGGGTCCTTCAACAATTATGAAACCCTACAAGGCAAACAGATACAAAACAATCAACCATCATTTTTATAAACCCTCCCCTAAACTTCAGTTTTGACAAGTATGGTGTGTAGTTTGAATCATGATGAACATTAACACTTTGACTTCCAGTCTTTAGAGTGGCAGCGATCGTGAATGAGAAAGAATGGGCTCTGCATCACCAAGTAAAGCTTTCTGCTGTACTGGCTCTACTACTGCAGACAGAACAGGGCATCCTTGAGGTGGGGCAGCCAGGAGGCTACCCCAGCTGTTACACAAGTGTCCAGCACTATTTTTTTTTTTTTTTTTTTACCATCAGTTGGGTTTAAAAACTGAAATTTTTGAGTATGTCATTTTGTTATGCACATTTAATATGAATTAATCCAGCATTCATTTTCTCGTTATAGGAAAAATCAGAGAGGTATGAAAACATAGGATAATTGGAGAAAAGGTCATGAAAAAATGTAATAAAGTTGGCAAAATAAAGACAAATATCACCCACTCTGTGATTTTATTTGGGGCCAAATTGACCTCTCGAATCTATTTAATAATATAAATAAATCATTTTAAAATAATTTCTTTAGAAGATTACTGAATTTGAAGATCTGATGCAATCATTTTCAAAACTCTCTTATATCTAGGGAATCATAAGAATACCTGCTGAGTCATGGCAATGAGGCATCACCACATGAAGCTTAAAAAGACTGATTCTTTTTCTGTAGTCTTTTGAAAAAGTCACAACTTTCAAAAGAGTGTTTTTATAATGTTGACAGGTGTGCCGTGATTACTCATCACGCTGTAAGCTTCATATTTAAAAGGGCCTCTTTTTTCCACCATTAAGAAACATAGCCATAAAAATATCCATTCTAACTATAAAATAAATGCTAATTAGCAGAAATCCTTCATTAAACTCTTGATAATTTATGGCAGTGAAATGAACGGGAAAGATGTGAATATGGTTATAAACTCAAATGTTTAGAGTGGTTTAGCTACTCAAGTCAATACAAATAACTGGTTCAAGACACAGCATGGTAGCATGGGAAAAGCATGGCGTTTGGATGAAAGCATATGTGTTTGAATCTTCTTTTGTAAGACACTGGTTTTGTAAGTTTGAACAAATTACTCAACTTCTTTGTGACCTATTTTTTTCATATGTTAATTCTGAATGAAATAATATATAAATTATGGAATTGCTATTAAAGTATATATGTAAATACACACACAGACACATGCACACATACGTGCATATAAATATATAAATATATTCATTCCCTAACTAGTCCTCAGAATGGAATGAGGACATTTATTTGGTGGCATCCTTTTGGTATCCTGTGACCTTTGAAGTTTTTTTTTAAAGAGAAATATAAGATTGAAAGAGTTTCTTTCTTTATAGCTATAAGAGCTTTAATCATTTAGTGGACGAAAAACAAAAATGAAGAAGAAATTATGGTCATTTGGGGTCAATAACTGATCTCCCACCTGAGCAAAGCCAGTGCCTGAAATAAGTATGAGTCAGAGCCCTGATGAAGGATATGGACAGGTAGACCAGCATAGATAACTGGCAGCAATGGAAACGGCAGGGTGCAATGTACCACAGCTTTTAAGGATCAAAAAATTCTTGTGGTGACTGAGGAATGTATCGTTATTTGTCTAGAATTTATAGAAAGGAAGGAAATTCTAGGTAAGGAAATTGCATGAGAACCTGGGGACAAATGCTATGCCAACTGTTATTTAAGCCTGTGTAGGCCTGATTATAAGGCCTGAATTCTAGAGAGAAACAGAAAGTTAGTCTAGGACAATAGCCACACAACACTATGACCTGCCAACTTTTTTTTAAAAAGAGATGGGGTTTTGCCATGTTGCCCGGGCTGGTCTTAAACTCCTGAGCTCAAGTGATCCTCCTGTGTTAGCCTCCCAAAATGTTGTGATTACATGTGTGAGTCACCATACCCAGCCTAAAGTCAAGACTTCTAATGCCATCTCTTCTGAGGTCATGTGAAACCCAGACTCATTTTTCTAGGCATTTCTAAGATATTTAAGTCATTGCTTCAAGGAATGACTTCAAAATAAAGATTTCTTAATTTCTTAAAAACTGCTATTGCCAATCAGAATTTGAAAGTCAAAAATTACATTTTCTTAAATATTCATGAATGTGTTCATATGAAATTCTCTCTACCGTTCTTGGAGAGACTTGGTCAGAAATGTCAAACCTTCCAAAATTAAATGATACATGAAGCCAAGGGGGAAAAAATACACAGTTTTCCTGCACATCACTTCAAAAATGAAGAAATGGACAAGCAGTGGCTCATGCATATGACCCTAGCACTTTGGGAGGCTGAGGCAGGAGGATCACTTGAGGCCAAGGGTTTGAGACTGCAGTGAGCTATGATACAGCCACTGCATTCCAGCATGGATGATAAAACAACTCTACGTAAAACGAAAAACAAAACCATTAAAAAATGAATCAAGAAAAGCATATATGATATATATGGAGCAAATATTAAGTAAAAGGGTTTATTTTATTTATTAGTTTATATATCTTTGATTTTCCATTTTAATGACTATACTTAGTCACTAAGGAAGTTTATTATTTATTTGTTTATTTATTTTTTATTATTTCAAAATATTACAGGGATACAAATATTTTTCACTGAATGGATTGCTTTTGTTATGTTTGAGTCAGGGTTATAAGATCCCCATCACCCAGATAGTGCTGATTGTATCTGTTAGGTAGGTTTTTGCCCCTTTCCTCATCCCCACCCCCTGCTTGATTCCCACTGAGTTTTACTTCCCTCTGTGCACAAGTGTGCTCATTGGTTAGTTCCAATTTAACAGCGAGCATACGTGTTGTTTGCTTTTCCATTCTTGCTTTTCCCTTTCAATATTTCACTTAGGATAATGGTCTCCAATTCCATCCAAATTGTTTCAAAAGACCTCAGTTCATCCTTCTTCGTGACTGAGTAGTAGTCTATAGTATACATATGCCACATTTGGTGAATCCACTCATGAATTCATGAGCACTTGGATTGATTTCACATGTTTGCAATTGTGAATTGTGCTGCAATAAACATTCAAGTGTAGGTGTCTTTTTGATAAAATGACTTCTTTTCCTTTGAGTAAAGACCCAGCAGTGGGATTCCTGGATATAATGGTAGGTCAACTATTAGTTCTTTCAGGAATCTCCGTATTGTTTTCCATAAAAGTCATACCAATTTGCTGTCCCAACAATGATGTGCAAGCATTCCTTTCTCTCTGCCTCCCTGCCAGCATCTATTGTTTTTGGACTTTTTAATAAAAGCCATTCTAACTGGTATAAGGTGATATCTCGTTGTGGTTTTAATTTGCATTTCCCTGATGGTTAGTGATGCTGAGAATTTTTTCATATGTTTATTGGCCATTTGTCTCTGTTCTTTGGAAAAATTTCTGTTTGTATCTTTTGCCCAATTTTTAATGGGGTTGTTTATTTTTTTTCTTGCTGATGTTCTTCAGCTCTTTTTAGATTCTTGTTATTAGCTCTTTATTGGATATATAGTTTGTGAATATTTTCTCCCATTCTGTAGGTTTTCTATTTGCTCTGTTTGTTATTTCCTTAGCTGTGCAGAAGCTTTTTAATTTAATCAAGTCCCATTTATTTATTTTTGTTGTTCCTCTGATTGTCATTGGGATCTTCTTTATAAATTCTTTGCCTAGTCTGATATCTAGGAGAGTTTTCCTAACATTTTCTTCTAGCATTCTTATGGTTTCATGCCTTACGCTTAAATCTTTTATCCATATTGAATTAATTTTTTGTGAATGGTGGGAGATATGGATCCTGTTTCATTTTTATGCATGTGGCTATCCAATTTTCCCAACACCATATACTGAATTGGGCTTCTTTTCCCCAGTGTATACTGTTCTCTGCTTTGTCAAAGATCAGTTGGCTGTATTTGGATGTTTTTATATCTGGGTTCTCTGGTCTGTTCCATTGGCCTATGTGTGTATTTTTGTGCCAATACCATGCTGTTTTGGATATAATAGCCTTGTGGTACATAGTTTGAAGTCTGGTAATGTAATGCCTCCAGATTTGTTCTGTTCCTTAAGATTGCTTTGGCTATTCGGGCTATTTTCTGGTTCCAAATAGACCATAGAATTATTTTTTCTCGATCTCTGAAATATGACATTGCTATTTTCATGGCGATTTCTTTGAATCTGTAAGTTACTTTTGGTAGTATGGACATTTTAACAATGTTGATTTGACCAATCCATGACATGACATATTTTTCCATTTGTTTGTGTCACCTGCAGTTTCTTTCCTCAGCGTTTTGTAGTTCTCCTTGTAGAGATCTTTCACCTTCTTGGTTAAGTACATTTATAGGTATTTTGTTTTCTTTGTGGCTATTGTGAATGGTATTGAGTCGTTGATTGACTCTCAGCTTGACTGTTATTGGTGTATAGGTGTATTGGTATGTACACTGATTTTGCTCAAACTACTTGGGAGGCTGAGGCAGGAGGATCACTAGAGCCCAGGAGTTTGAGGTTGCAGTGAGCTGTGATGATGCCACTGCACTCTACCCAGGGCAACAGAGTGAGACTCTGTCTCAAAAAAAAAAAAAAAAAAAAAAAAGGAAAAAGAAAGAAAAAATCAGTTCTTTTAAATTCCATTCATTTTTTTTTTCTTGTTTACAGGATCAGATTAAGTACTTGTAAAATAGTTTTGGCAAGTTTAAAATCGTAAAAGTAGACCACGCTAATATGACCCC
>RJWJ010023863.1:0-25397 GCA_004363605.1 Indri indri
GTCATCCAATCCATGAACATGGGATGTGTTTACATTTATTTATGTCTTCTTTAATTTCTTTCAGTATTTTTTCATAGTTTTCATTGTATAAGTCTTTCACCTCCTTGGTTAAGTTAATTCCTAAGTGTTACATTGTTTTGGCTGCAATTATAAAGAGAATTGCTTTTGTAAGGTCCTTTTCAGATTGCTCCTTCTTAGTCTATAGAAATGCAAATGATTTCTGTGTGTTCATTTTGTACCCTGCTACTTTGCTGAATTCATTTAGTAGCTCTAACAGTTTTCTTGGTAGAATCTTTAGGGCTTTCTATATATAAGATCATATCATCTGTCAACGGAAATAATTTTACTTCTTTCCTTCCAATTTAGATGCCTTTTATTTCTCTTTCTTGACTAATTGCTCTGGCTAGAATGTCCCCTACCATGTTGAACAAAAGTGGCAAAGACAGGCACCATTGCCTTGCTCCCAATCTTTTAGCCTTTCACCATTGATTATAATGTTTGCTATGGTTTTTAATGTATGCTTTTATTATGGTGAGGTAGGTTTTTTTTTTTTTTTGTATTTCTAGTTTTTACAGGTTTTGTCATAAAAATGTATTTAATTTTACTAAATGCTTTTTATGCATCATTTGACATGATCACATGGGCTTTTTTCCTTCAATGTGTATCAATAGAGTAAAAAGGCAAGAGACAGAATGGGAGAAAATACTTGGAAATTATATATTTGAAAGGAATTTATATCCAGAATATACCAAAAACTCCTAACACTTAATGAAACCAACTGACATTTCATGGCTAATAAGCACATGAAAAAATTCTCAACATCACTCACTAATCATTGAAATGCAAATCAAATCTACAATGAGATACCATTAGGATGACTACTACATTTATAGTATATTTAAAAAAGGAAAATAAGTATCAGTGAGGATGTGGAATAATTAGAACTATTGTGCTTTGTTGATGGGAAATTACAATGGTACAGCTGCTGTGAAAAATAGTACGGCAGTTCCTCAAAAAATTAAAAATAGAATTACCAGATAGAATGATCCAGAAATTCAACCTCTGAGTATAAACGCAAAATAATTGAAAATAGGGTCTCAAGATATTTGTACACCAATGTTTATAGCAACATTATGCACAGTAGCTAAAATATGAAAGAACCCCAAGTGTCTATCAATGTATAAATGGATAAACAAGGCATGGTATATACATACAATGAAATATCGTTGAGCCAGAAAGAGAAAAGAAATTCTGATCCATGCTATAAAATGGATGAACCTTGAGAACATTATGCTAAGTGAAATAAACCAGTCACGATAAGACAAATATTGTCACTGATATGAGGTTCTTCTAGAGTAGTCAAAATCAAAGAGACAGAAAGTAAAATGGTGGTTTCCTGGGACTGGAGGGAGGAGGAAATGAGGAGTTATTGTTTAACGGGTACAGAGTTTCAGTTTTACAAGATAAAAAGAATTCTGGAGGTGGATGATGGTTATGGTTGCACAACGTTTTCAAACTGAACTATACACTAATAAAGGATTAAGATGATAAATTATATGTTATGTGTATTTACTACAATAAAAATATTGGGGAAATATATTCATAATTAGGATGGGGCATTCTCTTTCTTTTCCTCATTTGTATCAATGATCTTTCCCAAACACTTAATAATGTGACCTAAACACTGTGCAAGTATTTTATATATATTATCTTAATAATTTTATATACATTTTTGTAGTTCATAAAACTAATATTATCAGGTATATATAATTAACTTAAATTTACAAGTTGTGACCATGTATCTCAGAGGCCAGTTTAGCTGCGCAGACTCACTGGTCTATGGACAAAGTTGCAATTTGATTGTCTGACCTGAAGATCATTCTCACAGGAGCATGAGGAATGCTGTGGGGTGTGTGCCGGGTTCCCATCCCTAGAATGCAACCTCATTACACCTACTGCTCCATCTTAGGGTATGTAAGCCATAAAGTCAAGCATCCCCTTCTGATGGTAGCTCATACGATGGGAGAGTGAAAAAAACAGAGAAATTTGCTTAGGTTTACTAAGTCATGCTAGTTGGCCTTTTGTGGTGATTATGATTATGTATATAGTCTATGAGGTCACCTCCTCTGGGATTTGTAGAAATAAGAGACTACTCATTATTGCATGGTATATATGTGCCTTTCGTCTCCTCTTTTCTTTTCTTTCTTTCTTTTTTTTTATACCTTTAAGGCTGATTTAGGAACAAAAATAAAATATGCATTGATTTGAAATCTGTGAGTGTCTGTGCTATTAGAGCTAATTTTGAATTTAATCAGCAAATGTTGGGTTGCAATAGGACCCAATACTTCTCATAGGATTTCTGAGTCTCTGATTTTACCTATCCAACTCCCCCTACACTTGTTCTAAAACAAGTGTCCTTTTGAGCGCTTCTTTCACTTTATCCCACTCTTTGACTTCCTAGTAGAATTTACTCCTCACTTTATATTCTTAAAATAAACACTCATGTCTATCCATCACCATCTTAGTTTTTCCATAACACTAGGGTCTAAAAACTTGCATAGTCTAGGAGAAACAGGGACTAAATCATACTACATTATTCAACTCTACCATCATATATAGGGAGAGGTGGCAGGTGACATGGATACATAAATTATAAAGGCAGCTTCACCAAGTCCAGCAGAGGTGGAAAGAGTGATACTGTTTCCTGATTCATGACCAAAGAAGCTGTTAGAAAACAGACGCAATACCCCAAGAATGCCACCACACCCAAAAAACTAACTTTACTCATCATGTAATAGTATATAAAATAATGAGGCTTTGCAATATCTTCTGGAAGTTTGGCTAAGTGAGACAGCATAGTTATATTTTATAATTATAGCTACTTTAAAGATTGTATAGAAATTACTTTTAAGTTGTATTCTGAACTACTAGAAATATCTTTAAACTCTCTGGATGTCTTTCAATCATTGTCGAGTGCTATGAAGAGGTTTTAAGGGTAGAAGAGACTCAGTTATCTTTTCTGAGGATAATTTGAATTTTAATTTCTAATTTTCAATAATTTGTATCTATAATAAATTTCATAGCATTCCTGGGAGAGCATTAACAAATTAAAGGTTCTTAAATCTGTGATCAATCTCATTTCCTTCCCAGGAACACTCAATAGTTCCTCTCAATACCAAAGATCACTAGTAAAGAAGGTTTCAACACATTACTACCCCATAAAATAACATGTTCTTTATAAATACAGAGTCTCAAAATCCAGGGACTTTGTACTGTAACAAAATACAAACCAGCACTAACAAAAATAACAATGGCCTAAAGTATAATGGTACTTACCATTACATTTGAAAAGTTGAACACTTATAGGCATCATATGGTATCACAGCAATGTCAGAAAGGACCTAATTCTACTCTTCCATTGTCTAAGCTGGTGATATCATATCTTACATTTGCAGCAGGACGCCCTCCTTTAAGCATCAATTCCTCAGATAATGAAAGTCCAAAATGGGAAAATAAGGATAGGAAAACACTTTCCCTTATAACTGTCATTTTATCATGGAGTAAAGTATTTTCTAGAAGGCCTAAAATCAGACTGATTTGTGTGTGTGTGTGTGTGTGTGTGTGTGTGTGTGTGTATGTGTGTTGCACAATAGTAAGGCTAATTTATTGACAGTGTTGTTGATGGTATAAATACTGAATCTCTCAGTGGACTCTTTAAACAGCCTGCTGGCTTCTGAACTATATCAAACCAGAAGATTTTCTTTTGTTGCTAATGGAATTCATTTTCTTTTCTTTTCTTTTTCTTTTCTTTTTTTTATTTTAATAGCCTTAGGCGGTACCGGCGTTTTTTTGTTACATGGATCAAATGTACAGTGGTGAATTCAACTTTTTAATGTATCTGTCATCTGAATAGTGTACATTGCACACAATAGGTAATTTTTGGTCTCTCAATCTCCTCCCACCCTTCCCCTTCTGAGTCTCCAATATTCATTATACCACTCTGTGTGACTTGTATACCATCACTTAGCTCCCACTTATGAGTGAGTACGTGTGATATTTGCTTTTCCGTTCCTGAGATACTTCACTTGGGATAATGGCCTCCAGTTCTATCCAAGTTGATATAAAAGACATTATTTCATTCTTTTTTATAACTGAGTGGTAGTACTCCATGGTATCTGTGTGTGTGTGTGTGTGTGTGTGTGTGTGTGTGTGCACGTGTGCATCACATATTCTTTATACTCTCATCAGTTAATGGTCACTTAGGTTGACTCCATACCTTTGCAATTATGATTTTTGCTGCAATAAACATATGAATATGTGTGTCTTTTTGACATAATGTCTTTTTTTTTCCTTTGATAACATACCCAATAGTGGGACTGCTGAATCAAATAGTAGGTCCACTTTTAGTTCTTTGTGGAATTTGCATACTGTTTTCCCACCCACTGTGCATAAGTGTTCCCTTTCCACTGCATCTGCACCAATATATATTGTTTTTTGACTTTTTCATAATGGCCATTCTGACCGGAGTAAAATTGTGCTTTTAATTTGCATTTTCCTGATAATTAGTGACGTTAAGACAACGCTTGACCACACGTTGCACAACCAACCTTTCAAAAGTTGAACGAATTGGACTATGAAGTTTTGCTTCATCTGCCACATTCACCCGACCTCTTGCCAACCAACCACCACTTTTTCAAGCATCTTGACAACTTTATGCAGGAAAAACACTTCCACAACCAGCAGGATGCAGAAAATGCTTTCCAAGAGTTTGTCAAATCCCGAAGCATGCATGGATTTTTATGCTGTAGGAATAAAGAAACTTATTTCTCATTGGCAAAAATGTGTTGATTGTAATGATTTTGATTTTGATTAATAAAGATGTATTTGAGCCTAGTTATAATGAGTTAAAATTTACGGTCTGAAACTGCAATTACTTTTGCACCAACCTATAAAATGTTGGCTAACACCTGTCCCTGTGATAGCCAACACACTTTACAATGATATGGCAAATCCACACTGAGTACCTCATCGTTCATCTTTAGCATGTTAAAAAACTGATAATGTTGTGCATATGCAGGAGTATAGTTAACAATACTCATGACTTGTTGCAAAGTGTCTCTTAAGATAATACCTTTAGCAATAGAGATTTTGCTGATGCAAATACAGTGAAAAGAAATGAGAGCTTCTGGATCTGTTATTTTTTTTTTTTTGTCTGTGAAATAAACCCTTCATGTTTTTCTGTCATGAAAAGGTGCTCTGTCTGCACATACACTCACAAAATTAACCAAATTCAGTCCAACCTCACGACATTTATTTCAAAAGTCATTGAGGATATCTATTCCCTGTGTTCTGTTCGCAAGAGTGCCCAAAGCAAGGAAGTCTTCAGAGCAAAGAAAATCTTCTGTTATGACCCAAATGAAGTGTAAAACCTGTGCCGAGTCAGTAGCATCAGTTGATTCATCCAAAGTGATTGAATAATATATATTTTCCTTTGAAGTATTGCATGAAGTTGTTCTGTTAGGGTGAAGGCTAATTAATGCTGTGGTATAAATTTATGTATACCGTGGAGTAATTCCCAACCATAAAAAAGGATGAATTAATGCCTTTTGGAGCAATTTGGATGGAACTGGAGATCATTCTCCTAAGTGAAGTATATCAATAATGGAAAAGCAATTGCCACATGTACTTTCTAATTAATTGGAACTATCTGATGGGTGCACATCTGCACAAAGTAAAAGTCACTGGAAATCAAGCGTGGTTGGGGGAGCAGGGGAGTGGCAAAACCTAGTCAACAGGTACAATGAACTTTATTTGGGTGATGGGCACATTTAGAATCCTAACTCAAGCATTAAAAAAGCTATCCATGCAACAAAAATGTTTGTACCTCTTAATATTTTGAAACAAAATAAGAAAAAATGATTTTGTAAATAAAGCTAAATAATATAGTGTTTATTAGCTTGAAGCGTGACAAATAAATAAAAAGTACAAACAAAAGTAGAGAGTCCATAAATTAGTTTCACTCATATGATCAATTGATTTTTGAAAACGTACAAGGGCAATTTACAAAGAGAAATAATAGTCATATTAATCAATGATTCTAGGATAGTTATCGATATTAAAAAAACAAATGGTATTATAGTCCACACCTCATATAAAAATCAACTCTAAATGGATTATAGACTTAAGTGTAAACAACTATAATTAGTAGGTGAAAACATAAAAATACTAAATCTATAAAAATACTAGGTGAAAACATAGGAACAAACCTTTGTGTCAGGTGAAGATTTCCTAGATATAGTACAAATAGCAAGACCCTTAAAAGGAAAATAAATAAATACATTGGATTTCAAATGTACTCTTAAGAAAATGGATATATAAGCCAAAGGCTGGTATAAAATATTTGCAAGTCATATATCTGACAAGCAGCTTGTATCCAGAATATACAAAGAACTATTAAAATTCATTAGTAAGAAAGCAATTAAGGTAAAAAAAAGTTACAAATTTTAATACTAAGGAAGATATAGGTATGGCAAATAAGCACATAAAATATTTTAGCATAATTATTCTTTAGAAAAATAGAAATTAAAATCATAGTGAAATACTACAATGTAAGAATGTATGAAACTAAAAAGACTAATCATTCCAAGTATTGGTAAGAATGTGGATCAACTGAAACTCTTACACATTGAAAAAGGGAGTGTCAAATGGTAGAACCATGTTGGACAACAGTTTGGCAGTTTCTTGAAAAGTTCCATATATACTACCCAATGATCCAGACATTCTACCTAGTGATTTTCTTGAGCAGAAAGAAAAAGTATGTTCCTGCAAAGACACTTGAATGTATCTTCATAAGAGCTTTATTCATAATAGAGAAAACCAGGAAGCAATATAAATATGTATCAGCAGACGAATAGATACACAAATTTTTTATTTATCCATACAAGGGCTTGTCACCCATTTTAAAAA
Organism: Indri indri; assembly: GCA_004363605.1. NCBI lineage: Eukaryota > Metazoa > Chordata > Mammalia > Primates > Indriidae > Indri > Indri indri. Next base: position 6,967 of record RJWJ010023863.1, read on the forward strand.
AAGAAAAGATGACTAATACATTCAGCAACAATGTTGATAGCATTAAAGGAGAATATATTAAGTAAAAGAACCCAGAAACACAATGCTAACATATGATTCTATTTGCATAAAATTCTAAAAAGGCAAAACTGTAGTAAATAAAAATCACATTGGTGGTGATCAGGTGCCTTAGCGGTGGGAAGGAAATTACTGAAAGGTGTGCAGGAACTTTGGGGGGGGGTGATTAAAATGTTATATGTAAAGATTAAGGGGTAAATGATACATATTCATCAAAATGTATTGACTCTAGACTTTGAATTGTTAAAGTTTATTGCTTAAAAATTATATTTCAATTGAAGTGAAAAAAGGGGAAATTATTCAATTAATGCACTTATCAGCTAATTTGACAAAGGTTCACGTATACAAAATCTAACCTATTTCAAAAAAGTTCCCAAACAGAACTATATAAAGAATAATAAAATGTAGGAGATAAAAAAATCTGAATGTAAGAGATATTCGGGGCATAACAAAAGTTATAAGAATAAATGGGGTCATAGGAAAAGAAAACAGAGATAATAGGATAAAATATTTGAAGATCTAATGTTTAAAAAATCATTAAAAGTGGCTAAGATATAAAAATACAAATTCAAGAAACTCAGTAAACACTAAACACTGAATTTGACAGACACACACACACACACAGAGCACAGCACACTTTGGAATATTCTGTATCTGGATATCAAAATTTCTTGCTTGGGAAGTTTTCAGCTATTATGTGTTAAATAGGAGTTCTGTCCCTTTCATTTTTTCCTCACCTTCTGGGATACTGAAAATTCAAACATTTTTTCACTTTATAGTCTCCAATATATCATATAGACTTTGTTCATTCTTTTGAAATTTTTCTTCTTTATTTTTGTCTTACTAGGTTATTTCAAAAGTCTTGCCTTAAATTTCTGAAATTCTTTCTTCTGTTTAATCTAGTCTATTGTTGAAGCTTTTTATTGTATTTGGTATTTTATTCAATGAATTCTTCAGTTCCAGAATTTCTGTTTGGTTCTCCTTTATGATATCAATCTCTTTGGTAAATTTCTCATTCATATACTGAATTGTTTCTCTGATTTCTTTATATTGTTTTTACTTATTCTCTTGTATTTCACTGCATTCCTTTATTATCATTTCGAATTCTTTTGCTGCAATTTCAGAAATTTCTTTTTCATTGAAATCTGTTGCTGGAGAATTATTTTGTTTTTTCTTTTTTCGGAGGTGTAACATTTCTTTGCTTTTTCCTGTTTCCTGCATCCTTAGGTTGATATCTACACAACTGTTGTAATGGTTACATCTTCCAATTTTTTTAATTTGCTTTTGTAGAGGAGGACTTTTTCCCGAAGATATATCTTCAGGATAATGGTGCTGGTTGAGTAATGAATTTTGGCTTTGATTCTGAGTGCATGCAGTAGTGTAGTCTGGGCATGATTTCTTCAGCTGTAAAGTGTCAGTGATGTCTGTGATTTCCTCAGTGCTTTAGGGTATGGTTGTTAGTGGAAGTTGTGGTAAAGTTTTGCTAGGGATAGAGATGCTAGGTGGGCCACATCTTACTGATTGTAGTGGCCAGCCAAGCCTGCCTTTCCTTAAGCCCCAGGGCAGTATATGTTGACACCAGGGTTACTGAGTCCAGGTAGGCCAATTTGGAGGCCTCCAGGTGGCTTGCTCAGGTGCTGGTAGGGGCAGCAGTGGGCCAGTAGGGTGGGCAGATTTTCAGGTCTCTCTACAGTGGTCATGGCATGAGGGATATCTGTAGTAGCGGTGAGACAACCCTCTGATTCCTAAGCAGTCCACACTGATGTTACAGTGGCTGCAATGGGCTAGTAGGGCCAGTCCCCAGTCCTGCAGGTGGCATGTAGAGGTGAGTACCAGCTGCGGTGCTAGTGGCATGTTGAGTGGGCCTGACCTAAAGTCCCTGGAAGGGGTGCTCAGGTCCCAACAATGGTGGACTGGCCTGGGTGATCTCTGGCACTGTGGGTGTGGAACCAGGCTGGTGGATATGTCCTTTTGCCCCCTAGTGGTGCATGCAAGCGCTGGCTGTATTAGGTAGGAGTGGGATGATCCACAGGTCTTTGGCAAAATGCTTGGGTCTGGGTGACAGTGACGATGCTGTGGCCCTGCTACCATGAAGGACAAGGTTGTTTTCAGTGGCAGCAGCCACAGGCAGGCACCGGGCAATGCACACCTCACATGTGCTTCAGTCCCAGGAGCAGCTGCCCACCGTGGTGGTGGCTGTGAACAGGGAGTCTGTCCTCAGAGTGTATGAGAATGTGTGGTGGCTCCATTGCTAGGGGCAGTGGAGTCACTGCCAATAGTTCACTCTTCAGCCCTGGTGGCAACAACTAGTCATGCAGGGGACGCCAATGGGGCTCCAGGGATGTTGAGATGCAGGGGCTGTGGCTCCAGGACAGGAAACAACCTGGTGAGGGCTGAGCTCTCAAAGCGGCACCTTGCATAGCTGTGTAGGACCCAGCGTGAGCTCCCTCTCTGGATCGATGCCATTGTGTGATCTCTGGACAGCTCCCTATGTTAGTCTTAGGACCCATAAAGGGGGGAAGGCCTCTCTTGTGGCTAGGATTGCAGGAGTTTTCATTGGGCATGTGGATTTCTGGGGGACCCTCACTTACATTTCCCCACTATGGGGTGTCTCTCTAGGCTTCCCCGATCCCCGTGGAGCAGGCTGCCTGGCTTCGCTCTCCTTCCTTGCTTTAGGTGTTTCCTGTCACTTCTCTGTTGAATTCCAGTGTTCTCTCTTAGATGATCTATTCTAAGTGTGATTATCTACTGGCTATTTTGGTTCTTCTTTGTGGAGGAGGTGAGTACCAGATGCCTCCACTCAGCCATCTTGAAGCCCTCCCAAAAGACAAACTTTAAGTGTTAAGTAGAATCGCAATATTCTAGGGAAGAAGAACACCCACATTTCCCCATGTAGAGTAATAAACTTACCTTACAGAATATGCAAAACAAAATTAAGCAAAACAAATAAGAACTAAAGTTACTTTTGTTTATCTGAAACAAAAGCTGACATAATAAGCTTCAACTAATTTTCTTTCAATGTTCATTCGCTTTATTATTTATATGTTTACTTTTTGCTTCTTTAAGGCATTTAAAGTTTCTTCCTCATGAAAACTCAGATGATATGCTATGTAGGCATAATTTTCCCATTATTTATTTCTCCTAATATTTTAATATTTTCTTCATTATTATTTATAATCTATTTTTTCCTATTAGGAAAAACAATCTGAATTTCAATTCTTAATCTCATGTAGAATTTAGAATAGTGGCTCACATTATATTTGGAGCTCAAAAACTGAGTTGTCATATGCAGGTGACCAATCACAGAGAAGCTTTCAAGAAAGGTATGTTGGCACCTTTCCCAGTTTGAGTATACCAAGACCAGGCATGGTATGTCTAATAGAGGACTTAATAGGGGAATTAAATCTTGTGACATACATAGGGGAGGGCTGATTCTTCTCAGGCTAGTTCATGCACCTGATTACAAATGAAAAAAACCTTGTCTCTGAAATCTTAATTTTGGCAACACGGAAAAAGTTTTATGCTTTTTCAAGCATATTTTTCCAACTAATGTTCTGACATGTTTTCAAATTATACTGACAAGAAAACAATTGCAATAGCTTTTAAACTAATGATATAATCCCATGGGTAATTTCCTCTATATAGCTCAGAGGTGTGAATGAATGAATCATATATCACTGAAGGAAGTAATTTCCCTCAATGAGCTCTACCTGCTGGAATCTCAATTCATTACAGATTGAGCAAAGTATTTTATTTAAAATAAGACTCTCAAACTGGCTCTGGAGCAAAACCTACACCCTGAAAGGAGTGCACTGTGAATATATTTAGAACTTTTCACTTTCTGGGAGCCCGTGTGATCCAAATTTCTCTCTTCTGTGCACAGTAACTCAGTGAGGCATTCCAATGACATAAGTGACTTCCAACAAGTCTGCTCAGGTTTCAATCTCCTTAATGTGGCTTAGCTTTTATTTTTCCGGTGGGTTTCTGTCATGTAAGCGTCTTAACATTATTTCCCTCTCATTTTATCTCTGTCTTCTATTCAATATGGCACAAGTATACGAATGTGTCTAAGTTAAGAGTCTTAATAAACCAGATGTCTGTCCCTGGAAATTTGCAAAGGGATGTTAAATGCAGCCCAATTCCAGGGAGCCTTTTGTAGTTTTGAATTTTTTTGAAATATTTTAAAAGAATTGATATAGAAAAACTTGATTTCGTACCAGCATTAAAAAGTAATAATGTAAATATCTTCTCTCAAATTAAAACAGAAATTAAGCAGGTAACACTTTTCACCTTTCTTTGTTGAACTGCTCCTTTTGCTTGACTTGGTATACTGTCTCAGGAATGAACGACATAGTTTCTGTGAAGAACTGAAGGTTCCGAGAGAACAAATGATTTATGCAAAGTTATAACCTAGACCTCTTGGTTTCAAGATTCTAAAATAAACCTTCTTATGTTCCTTCTTTACACTGAGCTCAAACTCATAATCAGCTTTATTTTGAATCTTGTCATGAGTGTTATTCTTGTCTCTCCACATAAAACACGTATTAGTTTCCTAGGGCTGCCATAACAAAGTGCCTGAAATTGGGAGGCTTAAAATAACAGACATTTATCTCACAGGTCTGGAGTCTCAAAGTCGGAAATCAAGGTGCTGGCAGGGCCATGCTCCCTCTGACACCTGTAGGGAAAAGTAATTCCTTACCTCTTCCTGGCTCTAGTGGAGGCCATCAATCCTGTTGTTCCTTAGCTTGCAGTTACATCTTGGTTTCTGTCATCACATGGAATTCTCTCTGATATATATCTTTACATAGCTGTGTTCTTATAAAGACACCAATCATATTGGAGTGAGGCCACCCTGCTAATCTCATCTTAACTTGATTAAATCTGCAGAGACTCTATTTTTGATTAGAATCATATTCACAGGATTGAGGGTTAAGACTTCAACATACTTTTTCCAGGGTGCAATGCAACCCATAAAAGACCAGAAGCCCTTTATAGACAGAGAAGTTGCTCTTGTTCTCTTCTGGATCCCCTGTGTTTTCTAACATATTTTTGATAACTCTAATATTTGATATTTGGCATACCACAGGATACTGACTTTGTGTACTATTGACTTCTGGCCGGTAAAAAGATTCACAGATGAGAGTGTATCTTTGGATAGGTCAATAACAGGTTTGGGAGCTGCTGAAGTATATAATAAGACCCATCTGTTAACGGGAGAATCCAAGGCTTGGACAAAGAGTCAGAGAATCTGGGCTTTGTCCCCATCTGTGGCACTTAACTAATTTGAAGACTTTGTAAACAACATTTCTTCATCAATCTTAAGAGATAATATTTCTTCTGCCTATCCTACTTGGAAAGACATAATCGATGTGAAAAATAATGTCATGCAAATTCCTGGGAATCAGTATTATTCTGAACTTATAGTGCCATAGTGCTCTCTGGAGTCCTAGAAAAACTATATAGGTAGAGCAGATGGTGGGTGCTCATTACAGATTCACTTGGATCTTCTTTGTCTGGGCCTCTGTAACCACATTCCAGCTTCTATGATCTTTACTCTTAATGGTTTCCACCCGCAACTTTCTTCAGAGTATGCCTCTGGGTTTTAGAGGCCTTTATGCTTTTATGATGATCCAGAAAGTCCTTGGTTATACCACTCATTCTGTACTACAGCAGCTCACAGCTAATAAATATTGATAACGGAATACAAAAGCCCAGATTTCTTTTATCAATCTTGAAAAAACTTCTCATGCAATCAGACTGAGGATGGGACCTCAGTTGAAGTTGAGTCCAACTTTGGCTTCTTCCCTTTCATTAATGTACTTTTTGCCACTCACTTAGTAGTTTTACCTGGTAGCATTTCCTCAATAAAACATTTGAACATATTAATATAGTCTGAATATGGAGGCTCCTTTAGAATATATGACCTAAGTCAGTTGCTACTTCTAAGAACAGGATTCTGGTATCAGAAGCTGCAATGAAGACCCCATCACTGGTGGAGAGTGGAGTGCTGATAGCCACCAGCATACTGCAGTATTACAGTGTCTACAGCTTTTATTTCTCTTTAATTGGGGTGTGATGCTGATGGATGAGGTTGTGTGGCATCTCAGGGATCTGCAAGGTCTGGGGAAAACAGTAATTATAAGGATGGTGGTATTGGGTGATTGCTGCTGAGCACCATTGAAGTGCTGAAGAGAGAAAATGGCAAATGTGGCCAGTTAACAACTTAAGGCAATATATGAAATCATGGTGGTTTATATGGCAGCATTTAAAGTGTCCTTCCCCAGCAGCCAGAGAGCAAAGCGTAGTGACCACCAAGGACAGGACTTAATTGTAGAAGTAGCAGAACCTGAGAGAAGGCTGAATTTACAGGGTTAGTAACTCTCTAATGCCCAAAATCAGGGCCCTGATAAGGAATAATAGACTTGCAATAGGGAGTTTTGCTTGGATTTGCTTGTGAATTTTGACACTCCAGATTCCTCAGAAGCCTCTGGGCATGGAGAAAGAGTTTGCTTCATCACCCTCCATACTTTCCCCAAAGGAAACGTGACACTACTCCAGCGATTGTGCTCTGTAAAAAAGGGAATGCCCAGGCATTTTTGATATTACTAGACACTGGCTCTGAAATAACATTAATTCCTCATAATCCAAAACACCACTATAGAGCAGTGATTGTGGTGGTCTTGGTTCATATTCCATTTACAATGAGCTCAATTGATCTATAGACCTATGCTGTGGCTATTTCCGTAATTTCTGAATTTATGATTGGAATAGGTATACTTGACAACTGGTGGAATTCCCACATGGACTCTCTGACTCATGGGATGAGTAAGCAGAAGCCCGTGAATTTCCCCTCCATTACAACAGAGTAAACAAGAAACAATGATGTATCCCTTGGGGCATTAGTGATCAGTGCCACCACTAAAGGCTTGAGAAATGCAGGGGCGAAGATGCTTATCAATCCTCCTTTAACTTGCTGTTTTCTCTGTGAATAAATAAGATGGATCTTGGAGAATGACTGTGGACTATATTGAACCTAATTAGGTAGTAAGTCCAGATTTAGATTCACTAGAGCACATCAGCACAGATCTTGACAGTTGGTAAGGAGTCATTGATCCAGCTAATGCTTTTTTCTTCCTACCAATTTACAAGAACCACCAGGAAGCAATTTTATTTTATTTAGGTAGATAAGTTGAAATCACACACTCAAATGTGTTGTATGTTGCCTTCACAATCTAAACAAGACCATTAAGCAGTGAACTTCTTGTTGTAGATAATGTGAGATGCAGCACTGGGTCCTTCACTGCTGGGACACGTCTGGCACTTCTGCATCTACCCATCACCATGTCTGATCATTGGCAACTTACTAGAGATTTACAATCGAGCATCTTGTCGTGGGCTTGAGTTACTGTTGGTGAGCTGAGCAACTGGTCTGAAAGACTAGCTGGGATTGGAGGAGAGAAAACCTAGAGCAAGCTGGGACCTCAGGGATATTTCTACATCTGTTCATTATTATGTCTAATCATGGAAAACTCCTGAGAGAAACGTTTGCTGCATCACTTTTGCCTCCTAGGTATCATGCAGTTTCCTCTATTGGTCGTCTCTAATCAAGCACAATATAGAAAAGGGTGTTTGGAGAAATGTAGTTCCCAGCTTTGGCCAAGTAGTCATAGCATAACCAGGACACCGATTTTCTTTTTCTTGGCTTGTTCAATCAGCTGTTGGAAGAGGTTTGTTAAAGTTGCACACTGTGATTATGAGTTTTTTCATTCTTCTTTATAGTTCTATCAATTTTTGCTTAATTTATTTTAAAATGATGCCATTAGGTAACTTAGAATTTGATTTTTTCATGTTATATTAGCCATTTATTATTATGAGATTGCCCCTTTATCTTTAGTAATTATTCTTGCACTAAAACATACTTTATCTGATAGTCTTTTGTTGGCTCATCTTACAAAAATTGTCCCCAGGCCTCCACCAGATGGTTGACAGAGAATCCACAGAGGTGTCATCTGCTTCTCACAGATGCTCAGCTTCTCATAGACCTCTTCATGAACTCCCTATTTATGGTACCATGTTGGTGGGTGAAAATACTTGGCTTTTTAAAATTTCCCTGTAAGTTGCAACTTGTCCACCTACAGCAGTACTTCAGGCAGACTGAATAGTCTTTCTATTTCTGTTCAGAAAGACTGAATTCTTTCTCTGATGCTGTGAGAGTCCCTTCCAGCCATTCAGTTCCTCAACTTCTCCCCACGTACATTTTTATGCCCATAATACTTAGATTGGCTCTATTTCTCTGACAGAAACTTAATTGATACAATCAGTAAAGATATAGAAGACATAATAGTAACAAGCTTGACCTAATTCATAGATACGTGCTCGTGTATGTAGCAGTATATAATACTAAGCCCTATTCCACAATGACATACTTCACGTAGCATGATCATCTCAACAGATGCAACCAAAACTTTTGGCAAAGTGCAGCACTTATTAATGATAAAGCTCTTAGCAAATTAAGAAAAGAAGAGAACTTCCTTATATAGTAAGACATACTTACAAACAATCTGCATCAAACATCATTCATAGTAATAAAATAATGAAAATTTTGTTCCTGTGATTGAGAACAAGAGAAAAACAGAAATCCGATGTCAATGCTTCTATTCAATATTTGGGAAAATGAAACAAAAGAAGAATATGGAAATAAGAAATAAAGCAATTCTTACAGGATAGATAATTGTATAATTACCAAATCCAAAAGAATCCATAAAAAAATTTAAGATTAATAAGCGATTTTAGTAAGATTTCAAACTACAAAGCCAATACATAAAAATCCATTTTATTTTAAAGATTTTTCAACAAATGGAAAATGAAAAACATACATTCACAATACCATAAAAGCATAATAATGGAATAAATCTAAACAAACAAACAAGGTACATGCAAGGTTTCTACCCTGAAAATTACAAATCTTCATTGAAAGTAATTAAGAAAGACTGAAATAAATAGAGAGACACATATCCTGTTTGTGGAATGGAAGACTCAATATTGTAAAAATGTCTATTCTCCCAAATTCAATCTGAATCAAAATTATGCAGTTTGTGTTGCATTTCTTTGTGTTGGGAACATTCCATTTCTTTCTTCTAGATATTTTGGAATACACAATAAATTATTGTTATAGTCACCCTGTTGTGTTATTAACCACTAGAACTAATTCCTTCCATCTAACTATATTCTGTGCCCATTAATTAGTCTCTCTTTATCCAGCCCCCACCCTTCTGAGCCTCTGGTAACTGCCATTCTACTCTATACCTTCAGGAGGTCAACTTTTTAGCTTCCACCTATGAGTGAGAACATGTGATATTTGTCTTTCTGTGCCTAGCTTATTTCACTTAACATAACGTCCTCCAGTTCCATCCGTGATAAATGTTTGAAATGATGGATATCTCGATTACCCTGATTTGATCACTGCACATTGTGTTCATCTATCAAAATATTATGTGTATTCCATAAATACGTATAATCCTTATGTATCAATATGAAAATTAGCAAAAAATAAAAGTAACTGTATAAAAATGATACCAGCATTATTTCTTCACACCTTGTGGATTATAAAATTCATATGGAAATGCCATGGCCAAGAGTAGTCAGGGTAATATTGGGAAAGAGGAAGGAAGCCAGAGGACCAAACAGAAAGACCCATTATACAGAGTGCATGAAATAGTATTCTACTGACACAGGATGGATAACTGAACAGGGAATAGAATACAATCCAGAAACAGTTCCACCTAACTATGATTAAATGGTTTGTGATAGAAGTGAGACTGCAGTTAAAAAAGGATTTTATTGTTTTAAATTAACACATGGTATTATTTCAATGAATATACAAATGGAATATGGAAAACAATGTATCTCACTTCTCCTTTATACCATTCACAAACATTAGGCTCTTAGAGGAAAACATAGGAGAATATATTGATATCAGTGTAGGCAAACATGTATTAAACAGGATACAGAATTTGCCATCTAAAGATGAAAAAAATGACAAATTTGGCTGTATGGAATTTAAGACATCCTCTTAATCAAAAGGTATCACTGAGGGAGTGAAAGTTCAGTCCAGAAATGGAGAGAATATATTTATAAAACATATATCCAGTAAAGGATTTGTATTCATTATACACACACAGACGCACACACACACACACACATACACACTCATGTAGATATATACAAATACACACACATGCACATATCTATGCATATACATACACACTGAAGATTGGGCAAAAACATTAACAGGCATGTTACAAAAATTACATTTAATAACTAATGAACCTGTGAAAAGCTGCCCAACTTTAGTAATTAAGAGAAAATCCAAATTAAAAATACAGCAAAATACTACTGTACTCCTAACAAAATAGGAAAAATAATAAAGTTAAAATTACCAAGTGTTACAGAAGATGTGAAGCTACCACAACTCTCATATACCACTGGTGGGAGTATAAATTGGTACAGCATCAAATACTTTGGAAAACTTTTTGGCAATATCTAGTAAAGTTGTACATGTGTATATATATATTTCAAATGACTCAACATTCCATTCTTATATATGTTCTACAAAAAAATGCATACACATAATCATGAGAGATATACTAGAATGTAAACAGCAGTATTACTTGTAGTAGCTAAGAGCGGAAAACTACCCAAATACTAATCGACAACTGAATGTATAATAGTGAAATACTTTAGAGCAAGGGGTATGAACAATCTATAATTATACACAATACTCATGAAGTCTATGCACAAAATGTTGAACAAAAGAAGCCAAACACAAAAAAGCACCTACTACATGACTGCACTCATCTGAAGTTGAAAAGCAGTCAAAATGAATCTGTAGGTGAGGTTCGTATTATTGCCAGAAGTTAGGGTAATATTTACCCAGTAGGGCCCAGTGAGTACAAGAGAACACAGTGAGATTATGTTGGTCCTAGTGATAGTCTGTTTCTTGATCTGGTTGCTGATTGCACGGGGACAGTTTGTGGAAATCATGGGTTTTGCTCTTATATGTGCATGCAGTTTTCCTGTATCTGCTTTACATATCTAATTGATATGTCATGGAATACGCACACTTGAAAGAAAAAGCTAACGAACTTGCTAAGCTCTAACAGGTAGACTTAATCTTTTGTGAGGTGAATCCGATGCATGCTGCATTGTATTGCCTGGCTTTCCCTGAATGGTAAATCATAGTGTGATAAGGCAGAGCAGTCAGTTATCGTGAAGCTGAGGGAGTTAATGTGGTTCTTCCTCTTGTGGTACAAGCCTGTGTGATGACACCAGATCTACCCGGAGACAAATGTTCAAATGGCTGAGAAGCAACACTCTTAGATCTTTCTTTCCCCTATAGTCAAAAATCAGAATAACAAAATGCATCTCAATATTTCCCTCTGCTGTATATTATAAGGAGGAACTAAATCTACCATCTGCTGTTCTTTCATTCTGAGCTAGATCATCTTTATATTTCTTCTGATTATCACTCTTATTTATGCTTTGCAACACAAGTGACATGTGTAGATGAGAAAAGAAGGGCCGCCATTCCCCTAGAAAGGAAGTAAGATCTATATAAAATAGTTCTTAAACAGGGACCCATGGCTGGTGAATCCTGCATGCAGTAAGCAGCGATGTTTCACCTCTCACCATAACCAGAGGAGAAAGTCACAGTCCTCGTTTTCTGGCTCAACTGAACAGGGATCCTGGCTGCCAGGGATCAACACATTATGTCATTCTAGAATTGTTCTCTTTCATGAAAAACCAAATGGAAATTTAAATCAGAGTAAAATGTGTCTCCCTATGAGCCTTCCCCAGTAATTTGGCATTGTTATACACATTCACATGAGATTGGAAGTGCTTTGCTATGGAAATATGGAGACCCGGGTCTCAGCCCAGTGCTGTCACAAAGTAGTCATTTGACCTTACTGTTTGCCCAAACTGGGCCTCAGTTTCCGTATATGAAAAATGACTAAGATTTAGATTAGGAGATCTCTAAGTCCCATCTCCCATTAACAATCTTGAATAGGGGAAGCATACTTTTACAGAGACACGTAATAATAATAATATATTATTAGGTAATTTACATGTGAGAGGATAATCATGTTAGCAATGTTAAGCTACTTCCGTGTGTTCCAGATGTCTAATTGGCATTTAACACAAGAGTAGGATTATTGTTGCTATAGTCTGTTTCAGGGTTTTCTGTCTGCCATTTAATGATGATGGACATCTTTAAAGTATAAAAATAGTCATATGTATTGCACATTACTTCTTATTTGGTTTTACGAATGGGTACATTTTTCTCATTAGCATTACATAGGCTGTAAAAAATGGCTGCATGCATTTCAGACACATTTGGGCAAATGGTATTCAATGAGCACTCCCTATCCTCTCTTCCTGCTCTCTGGTATCATTCACTAACCAATGGGCGACCTTGAACAAATCACTCCACTTTTCTATGCTTTTGTTTCTCATTTCACATATTAATAGATCTTGTTTGGATCAGTGTTTCCCAAAACGTGTTTGGCAAGGTATGTCAATACCTAAAATAGTTCTGTGATCAAACAAATCTGGGAAAAAATGGATTCAATATTCTCTATATCTGCATTGAACAAGTAACCAACCATGAATATTCTAAAAGCCCTGAAAAGTCCTTCTTCATTTTATTTCACTGAATTTATCTCAGGCTCTTCATTGAAGGAATCCTTTATCCCTGGCTAACAACCAATAATAATGATGTCTCAGATGAAATTATCTAATTGACTTTCTTTGGGATACCCTAAACTTGATCATATACAAGTCTTGCTTGGTTCATATTTCAGTGTAATATATAATGATAGCTCCCTAGGTGTATTAAAAATCTGGTAAAGTGAGCTTGAAACCAGGCATCCATCTTGGTTCTAAATTCAGTTTGCAATGGCTATTGTGTGACCTGAGGAAATATAATTTCTCTGTGTCTCAGTTTTCTCATCCAAACACAACTACATAAGGATGCTCTAAATTAAAAATATACATACAAAAACATATGAACTATAACTCAAAATCAAGTAGCTTCTCATGCTGTAAAAATGAAAGCAGAACGAAGAGCTGGGTTTGAAGCTATAGCAAGTACAGTTAAGTCTTAATGAGGTAACTTCAGACACGTTCTGTGATTTTTGAATTATTTTGAATTATTGAATTTTTGAAATATTAGGAAGTTGAAGTCTCCTTTGAATCTTAAATTAGGTAGTTTCAGGACCAAAAAACCTTGAGTCCTCCCCTCACCTTCAAATAAATGGAAGTCTTTTTTGGAAATTGTTACTTTTAAGATTATTCAATGCAGTTCATGCATAAACAACCAAACAACTACAATAGATAATGGGGATTAGAAATACCCATAGAAGAGAAAGGTACAGCAATTCTCAAAGACAGCCAGTGATGTTTAAAACACAGCCCTGACTTCTTAGAGCTGAAACTAATGGATATCAAGACTTACAGGGCCTCCCTGGTGTTCTAGCCATTCCCTTAAGTGGAAAGTAAATCCCATCCACACAATCCTTCAAAAAATTGTTGTCAAGGACATAAAACCCTTCCACAATAAATCACTGTTTCTCCTATGAGGAGGAATATATGCTCTTGTCTGACCCCATATGTTCTTATGGAAAATGTTATTTGGGTAGAAAAATAGCTACAAATACTACCAAATACAAGATATCACAATGACTGATTAATACAATGCCTATCACTGATGCACCTTCAGGAGGAGAGTTGTGATAATTAGACAAAGCACACACCACTGAACGGAAATCACTCCTGGTGCGGGGCTTCCGGTCGTTGTAAGAAATGTTCCAAATAACAGAGGTTCAAATGGGGACACTTGTCAAGTTAATGGACCCCTCTGTATCCCAGAAAGAGAAGGGAAAGATACAGTAAAGATTTTATTTTTCCTGTGTTCCTGCTTCATACCCATGATTTCTCTCATCTCAAGCTGGGTCTGGAGAGATTATATATAAAGCTACATCTTTGCTTTACAGACAGGGTCCTCTTTATAAATCTTACATTGCTAGTTAATTTCCCTGTGTGTGACTTATATTCCCAACTAGACAAAAGCCCCTTGAGAGCAATAGTCATACCTTGTACTTCTCTAGTTTCTCTCTTAGCACCTAAAAGGAGATTGTCTCAAAGTTGGAACTCAGTTAAAAAAAATCTATATCTATCTCTATATATCTATATATACAGAATTAATGAACATACAAATGGTATGGGAATATATCTACACATCCTAATTTTATTTTTTCAGATTAAACATTTGCCTATGAAGTATGCCCAACCATATTAGTCACGGATTTCCAGAGAATCAGAAACTAAATTGTATACATTTACATATAAGTATATGTATATGTAATTTATTATAGAAACTGGCTCACATGATTATGGAGACTGAGAAGTCTCAAGACCTGCCATCTGCAAGCTAGAGAACAAAAAGCCGGCGGTGTAATTCAGTCTTGGTGTCTGCTACTAACTGATTGGGTACTTAGTAGTGGACCTAGACAGCATGGCCTTGGTGAGTGGAAGTCCATTTTGCTGAGCCCATGCATAACCTCCATCCCTGCCACCATGGCCACTTTGCCCATGAGCCAATTGGGTGATGACAAAGATGGCTGGGGAAAGAGGCTGACCAGTGTCCATGGACTAGGTCATCTTAGTCACTTGATTACTGAAGTCCTCCTCTGCTGAGATCACCCTCTGGTGAGCATCCACATAGGAATGCTCAAAGAGGAATTACTCTTTTCCAAATTTCTTTGTCACCAATTTTTCAATCGTGTTCCCTCCAAATCCCCGACCATCCAGATAAACAACTGGCTACAGCCCATGAACCAATATACAGTAACATATCTGGCCATTTCTCCCTTTAAGAAAAGTGCACATCCAGCTGCACTGTTTGAAGTCCTGCCTGCTTAGAAGATTTCCCTTCACCATTGTCCTTCAGGGCTGTCCCAGAGGAGGGTTGTAGTGCTGTAGCTGTCTGCTTTTGGGTGGTGCCTGCATATTGTTAAGAATCATCTGTAAACCAAGGCTGAGTCTTGTCTTCCTCTGTCAACTGATCACAGAGAGCTCCCCAGGAGGCCATAGATGTGGGCTGGGAGAGAGAAGACAATGTGGCGAGAGCAGGAACCATGGGCATTTGGGCACTTCTTCACATAACTTACTTGTGCCCTCAGGGCCTGCTTTGGGTTGATCACCCAAATAATATATACTATTTCAACTTGATGGTGCAGTGTTGTTGAGCATGCTCAGCTTCATGGCTTGGTGGGTCAGATACACCCAGTTCATGAAGGACAGCTTGGGTTTCATTGTAATTTTGTGAATCATGGTTGAACATTTAGTCTCTACTAAGGCCCAATAATAGGCCAAGAGCTGTCTCTCAAAAAGACAGTAACCACGATTTATTTGTCCATTTTACTATTGATGAGAATCAAGATTGCTTTTTAAAAAAATTTCGAATACTCATAGATCTCTCTGTGCACATATGTGAGCAGGATTCTTTAGGGGTAGCCCCAGAATTATAATTGGTGGGTTACGGGTTTTCTTATCCTAACTTTAGAAGGGAGTATGAAGTTACTCTCCAAAATTGTTGTACAATTAGCATTGCTATGAATCTTCATAATAGAAACTTCATCTTTTCAACACTTTCTTGGAACTTTGGGCACTGACTTCTATCAGAGAATATTCTTTGCTGTCAATTTTGCCCAGGCGCTGTGCCTCATTGCCCTTAAGAAGCCCTTGGTATCCATTCAAGGACTAGGGCTCTGTCCTTCCTTGATCGAATGTGAGGATCTTTGTCCTTCCTTGTCCTTCTGTTAGCTGCATGACCTGAAGCCATTATGGTTTCTCAGTGTCCATGGTGTAAAGAATTCCTTTCTCTAGACTCAACTGTTCAGAGCTTTTTTCATTTTTACACAGGTTCTAACATAATTAAATTTTGCCTTTAAAGCCAAAAAATTGGTTGTGTTTATCTAAACACTATCTGTGTTAACATGATTTTTTAGAATCCAATTCATATGCTTCTGTTCCTCCTGTGTTTTGACACCCTTAATATCCTGTTTGTAGGATCACAGCACCCCAGGTAATAACATTGCTATTAAGATTCTCTGGTCTGTGTAACAAACTGGGCTTCAACTTAGTGACTGCTATCTTCAATTTATTAATGTTCTAATGTTCCCAATATAGTTTATTAAAGCAATTTGAACTCTGTAGTAGTTGGTCTGTACTTCAAAGAGAGTCCCATGTTAATTACTCATTTAAGAATTTACTGACTAAAATAGACCTTACTGTCTCAGAGCTGACATCAGTACTGATATTTCTTTCTTTACTAAAAGTTAATTTTGTCCTCAGAGTTCCTATACCAATTGGACATCCCTATAAGTAAAGTAGGAATTAATAAAGGGTTTGAATAATTTTTCTTTTACATTTATGTTTATATGTATTTATTAATATATTAGCCTTCATTAAATAAGAATTTAAGTTTGCTAATCATTTTGTCTGACATTTAAAGAGATGTAAATGTGAATTAAATAACCTATTCCCTTTATACGTGACTGCACTGAGACCCAGAGGGTAGAAACCTCCCTTCCTATGTCACTAGGGAGGTAGTAGAGAAAGCACCAGACACTGGCCTCCTGATATGCGATCCATTTCCAGTTTGTTGTGTCCTATAGACACTCTTCTGATCTTCTCTCTTATTGAAATGTAGCAAGAAATGCTGTATTCCTTGGAAATGCACCATTTTGTTCCTATTCTATGGAGGCCAAGACTATCCAGTTTCCACTCATGTTGGGTTCCTTCCTTGCCTGGCATCTCTCTGCCCTGTAGGCTTTGTGACTCTTTCATGTGAAATAGAAACTCTTGGATATAGATACGGCTTTTAGTACTTTATGAATAAAAAGTAAAATATATTTTAAAAACCTGTTTATGATTTTCATTACCTCATATGATGGAAATGCTTATATGTAGCATTTTGCTATATATGCATTTTTTCTGGGGAGAAATAATCAGAAATATCAATTATGGAACAAAGAAACAAATATAAAAAAACTTCAACAACTTCATGATCAGCAAAGAGGACTCCAAGAAAAACTGACACCAACCTCCAAATATTTTGTTGATTGAACTGTCAGTACAGAGTGCTGTAGTAGAGAGTTAAAATTTCAGAAACAGATAAATTAGAGTCTTAATCCCAACTTCCCCATAGACGAGCTATGTGATCTTAGGCAAGTCACTTCAGCTCTCTAATTGTTGTACTCTATTACTGAAAAACAGGAAAACATAACATTTACTTAAAAGTGTCTGGTTAGGATTAAGTTAGCCCAGTGCTTATAAAAATGCATTGACAGATGAGAAATATATCTAAAACTACTTAGCTGAATACAATTATTCCCATTGTTTCTATGCACATCCTAATTCTATCCTTAAGACTCAGATAGGAGCTATTATTCTCCATTCCTAGCACCGACCTCACTAAGACAGTGTTAGAGGCAACGACCATTTCTCATCTGAGGAAAGGAACACAGCTGACTGATAGAAAGATACAGTCCGTGTAGACAAGAAACAATGTCAAGTTTCTCTAGGAACACTGAAAGGAAGCACCTGCACGGAATTGTCAACAGAAGCCAATGCTTGACTAGAGAGAATCCAGATGAAGTAGCCAACTTCCTCTCTGCACAATTCCTACCTTTCCTGAGTCAAAGTAGCAGCCTGGCCTGCTGGGGCCACCAACAGTCTCCTGTAATCAGATTATTGTCCACAGGGCTCCACAGAAATGTCTGACTTCCATGTATGTCTCCTTGCTTGTGTGTCTATATACACACCTGGATCATGTCACTGGCCATAGTTAGAGACTTTGTACATGGACCCTTTCCCTATTTGTTCAAATCATTCCCCTTGCCTCACTCTTCCCTGCCTTCACAGTCACACTCTGGGGTCTACGTGTTGCTTAGAGACCTAGCAGGAAACCAAGAAACCCTAAAGTGGACATACACTCAGCCAAGAAAACGGGCAGGGACAGACCGGAGTGACAAGACAGTATTTGCTCACATTAGGAGATGAAATATGCATTTCCTAACTTGCCTGCTCCTGCTGTGATTTTGCTGGGGCACAATGCACAGTCACAGTCCAGAGAAGGGAGATGATGTTTTGAGAAATTGCAAAAACCGAAGACCCACAAACTACTCTTGTCCACAGCCTCCTTGGCCACCTGCTGGCCCATGGTTCATAGTAGACTGGGAGCCTGGTGTATTTCTGCATATTTGCTGTGTGGGGTCTTCACCTGCTGAGAGTTTCTCTCCCTCTCTCCCTGC
>RJWJ010023864.1:0-25388 GCA_004363605.1 Indri indri
AAAAAAATTTTAATTTGTTAGCAAATGTGCGAGACACAGGCAGTCTTTTTATTTTTTAATGTCCAATTTCCAATTTCATTGATTTCTACTCTAATTTTTATGATTTCTTTTCTTCTGCTTACTTAGGAATGAATCAGCTCTTCATTTTCCAGTTTCGTAATGTAGATGCTTGTATTACTGATTTTATATCATTTTTCTTTTTATGAAAGGAAGTTTCTTCATATACACTCAGTGCTATAAATTACCTTGTAAATACTGTCTTTAACCACAACCTCTCTCCCACTCAAGACCCAGCACTAATGCATTCTTTAAATTAACTGACATTTATCAAGTTTGAAAATTAATTTTCTAGTTTCTCTTTCTTTTGTGGTTTGGAAAACCTTAGAAGAGGGAAGAGGATTTTCATATTTCAGATAATTCTGGTGGTTGAATGGCTCATAGAAAATGTGTCTAGGAATATCACATTGACCTGCTAAATTATAATTTACTACTTACAAAAAGTCTTCATAACTTTGGACTTGGATTTAATGATTTCATTTATATGACACCCAAAGTATAGGCAATGAAAGCAAAGATAGATATATTGGTCTTCATCAAAGTTAACTTTGTACATAGAAGGACACTATCAAGAGTGTGAAGGTTAATGAAGGATAATGTAGGTTAAATTTCTGCCACAGAATAGCAGACAATATTTGGAATCATATATCTTTTAAGAGTTAATGTCCAAAATATATAAAGTATTTCTACAACTCAACAACATCAACAAAAAGGACAAAAACTGGTTTAAAATGTGCAAAACGCTGGAATGAACATTTCACCAGAGAAGATAAAGAATGGCTTAAGCACTTGAAAACATGCACATCATCAGTGATCATTAGGGTAATGTAAATCAAAACCTCAATGAGACACCACCTTCTACCCATTAGCATGTTTGTTCCAAAGATTCAGCAAATAGTAAGTGTTGATGAGAATGTGGAGAAATCAGGAAACCTGTGCACTTCTTGTGGGAATGTATAATAATGCAGCCACTATCAAAAATAGTATAGTTCCTCCACAAAAACTTAATGAGAGAATTACCATACAACCCACCAATTCAAACACTTGGTGTATACCAAAAAGAAATGAGAGCTAGGTGTCATAGGGATGTTTGTTCCCCACTGTTCACAGCACCAGCATACACACCATCATCAGGTGGAAGCATCACAACTGCCCCTTGACTAAGCAATGGGATAAACAGCATGTGGTAGATATGTATATTGGAGTTTTATTTAGGCATTAAGAAAATGGAAATTCTGACATATGCCACAACATGAATAAAACTTGAAGACATTTTGTAGAGTAAAAATATCTAGTCATAATTATACAAAATATTCCATGATTCCACTTCTATGTGGTACCTAGAATAGGCAAATTCATAGGAACAGAAAGTCTCTGTGGGTTATTATATGGGTGGTTGTCAGTGACAGGAGGTATTTGAGAATATGGAGTTATTGTTTAATGACACAAAGTTCACTTTTGTAAGATGAAAAGAGTTATGCAAATAGTATTGTTGGTTGCATAATAATGTGAATGTACTTAATGCTACTAAGCTGTACAGTAAAAATGATTAAACTGGATAATTTTATGTTAAGTATACCTTGCCAGAGTTAAATACTCCAAGAATTTACTACTTATATTATCTGGATCATGCAATAGAATGACGATAACTTAAATCACATTTATTCAATAAAGCTATCCTGAAAACTCTAATAAAATCAAGACAAAAAAGAGCACTGGTGAAACTACTCACATGCAAGAGTTGCTTAAAAGCTGTGAATTCAGAGACCTCAGTCCATGTAGTTCCTTTTCACAGGTGTCACCTCCAGAATATGCCTGTTCTGGGTCACTCTCCAGAGGCTTCCAGGAAGTGAGTTCTTGTCAGTATTTTCTCCAGATTGAAGAAGTGTTACCCATGGGCAGGTGGGGCTCATGAAGCTACTCCAACATGACCAGAAGGATGAGCTTCCCCACTGCATCACTAAACTTAGGAAAGGCCCCACTTTATGTCTAGCCCAGACTCCTTTCCCAGAGAGGTCACTGGAGCAGGGATGGATGGTGGTTTATCCTGATTCCAATGCCCTGACCTCAGTTTGTCTGCAAATCCTTCAGACAGTGAAGGGTGAGGAGGCCAGTGGGATCACACCAGGGGGTGAGGCTCCTCACAGAGACCTTTCTCCCCTGGTCCTACCCATGGACACTAGGCCTTGACATGACTGGTTCAAAGAAGAGGAGGGACTCAAATTTTTGTTGTGGGGAAAGGAGGAGCCTCCCTTTTTAATTTTTAGAATCGTTCTTTTTTATCCAAGGGAAACTTGAGATTGGAGGCAAATGTGGAGGACAGGCTGGTAGCCAAGGGAATTGTCTGAGGAGAGAGGCAAAGAATCTTCTTCTGTCAGGGGAAGCAGTACCCTGTGCATGGAGAGCAGGGAGCAAATGCTCCATCAAGACCATCAAATGCTTATGGATTTATATCTGTAAACAAGAGTTTCTTCATAGTTGGGAGATTCTCGGTGTAATGTCTGTGAGGTCTTGTCTGCAGATGATGAGATTTCTTTTAGCCTTTAAGGCTCTCATCCAATGATCATGGGCTTCTGTTTCCAGCAATAGAATCTGTCTCCGAGAAGAATTGGCTCTTTCCGACATTTCTTCTAGAACTTTAATTCCTTTTCTGTAGGTCTCTGGTTCTTCATTTTTAAAGCTTGTCATGTCATTTGCTATGGAAATCCTCACCATTGGCTGCAAGTCATGATTTGCCTTAATAGGTAATAACCCAAGACAATCCATTCTTTTTTTTTTTTTTTTTTTATTTGAGACAGAGTCTCTCTCGCCTGGGGCGAGTGCCGTGGCGTCAGCCTAGCTCACAGCAACCTCAAACTCCTGGGCTCGAGCAATCCTACTGTCTCAGCCTCCCAAGTAGCTGGGACTACAGGCATGCGCCACCATGCCCGGCTAATTTTTTTCTATATATATATATTTTTTTTTTTTTTAGCTGTCCAGTTAATTTCTTTGTATTTTTGGTAGAGACGGGGTCTCGCTCTTGCTCAGGCTGGTCTCGAACTCTTGAGCTCAGAATGATCCGCCCACCTCGGCCTCCCAGAGTGCTAGGATTACAGGCGTGAGCCACCGCGCCCGGCTGACAATCCATTCTTTGTGGTGTTAAAGTGAAGTCATTTCATTTTCTTTCTTATCAAGATTCATATTATAGCTACAATGCATATATTCTTTAGTTCTGTTTCCTAACATGCCTTGGGCTTGCTTATACCCACTTAAAATGAGCACAACTAGTGCAGAGATCTTGACTGTAAACCACATTTTCAGATAAAAAGTCCCCGGGGTCCTCACAGAAATGACTGATTGGAAAGCTGAAGCAGAGAAAACATAAGATGAGCAAGAATACATTGCTGTGTCAAAAAAATAAAAAAATCTCAACGATTGCATGGACCATGGGAAAGGTCACAGACTCCACCCATTTAGGAGATATGTGAGCACAAAATAAAGTCTAAATTGTAGTGGATTATGACCTTAGAAAACAAACAATTGAATCAGTATTTACTTACTAATATTAATACAAAATGAATAACTGGAAATTTGATGAGGAATAGATAATTGCAGAATTTCAAAGAATGTACCTACGAGATACTTCCAAACTATACAGCTGAAAAGAATCACTTTATAGTGGAGGAGACAGGAAGACAATATGCAAACCTAGTAATCAAATGGACATCATTCATACTGGAATGGATGGAAATTGTTTGTCACCCATAAAAGAGAGAAAAAAGTATTATTCAGCGATATTGCAAAAGGTGCATATGCTGAATTTAATCATTAGGTAACATCAGACAAGCTTCAACTGAGGGACATTTTATAAATATTCAGTATGCACTTTGAAATAATGTCAATGTCACAGAACTCAAGTATCAACAGAAGAAATGTTCCGGACTGAAGCTGACTAAAGAGACATGAAAACTAGTTGTACCATGTGATTCTGGATTCTTATCTGAATTTTGAATTTGTCATACCTCATATTCGTGGTACTGATTGGTAAAACATCAATGATCATGAAGATCAGAAAGTCCCAATTCACTAATTTCCTGATGGTCATAGGTTTTCTCTATCTATATAAGAGAATCACCTTACTTTTTGGAAATACTACAGTGCGTCAGGTCTTTGGACTCAGGTCAGCAATTTACGTCCAGATAAGTAAAGTGAAACAAAAAGCTTATTTAAAAACAAACATTCCACAAAAGCAATATTTGAAGCAATAATGACTGAGAATTTTTTCAAAGGAATGTCAAACACCAAAGCACGTATTCAGGAACTTAAAAGAACAACAAGCACATTAAGTGTCAAAAAGTTAACACCAAGTATCCCAAGAATGGAAAAACAAGTACCACATGTACTCACCATCAAATTGGTATTAATTGATCAACACATAAGTGTACATATAAGAATAACATCTATTGGATGTCGGCCATAGGGGAGGGGGAGGGGGGAGGGCAAGGAGGGGACGGGTATTTGCATACACAAAGAGCGCGATGTGCACCACCCGAGAGATGGACATGCTTGAAACTCGGACTTGGGGGGGAGGGGAGGTAAGGGCAACATAACGTAACCTAAACATCTGTACCCCCATAATATGCTGAAATAAAAAAAAGTTAACACATAAGACTATCATATTCAAATGAATAAAATGAAGATAAAGGAAAAAAACTGAAAGAAGCTAAGGAAAGAAAACCCTTTAGCTGTAAAGAAAAAGAATAAGAATTACATCAGAACTCTCTGCAGAATCGACGCAAACAAGAAAAGTGTGGAACAAAATATTGAAAGTATTGAAAACAAACCCATGCATCTTGATTCTGTTTCAAGAAATTATTTGTCTCAAGTGAAGGAGAAATAAAAACTCACATAGACAAAATTGAGAAAATTTTCTTTAGTTCCTCCTTGCAGGTAATTGAAATGAAGTTTTTCTGAGAGAAGAAAATGATATAAGTGAAATGCTGATGTACATAAGGGAGGGAGGGTAGTTAGAGGAGGAATAATTGAAGGTAGGGTAAACCTTTTATTTCTCTTATTCTTAGTCCATGTAACAGATAAAGGTTTCTTCAAAATAATAACAGCAACAATACATTTGGGGATTAAAGCTTTGGATTAGTGAAATGAATGATATTGACTGTCACAAGAGAGAAAAATTCTTTTTCCTTGGGGCCATGGTGTTTCATTTGGAAAATAGAATAAAAACTTCAAACACAAAATGATCCTATGTAATATAATGAAAAATTTACTTTTTATTGTTTTCTGTGTGTCAGTTATACGTAACTTGAAAAATAGTTTCTGTGGCTCCCAAGGTGAAGAGACATTTGAGTTACATATGCTTCATGAGGACACAGGCCCCAAACTACTGCGAGTTAAATATACCTCATATGGCAGTTAATGTGCTAATGATATCAGGAATTGAAGGGAGGAACTAGGAATACTTTATTACAAGTAGGTGTAGTTATCCATGAAGCAGTACAGTATTTTGCAGGTGAACTTGGATTAATGGCAAATACATATTGCAAACTTTAGGGAAACTACCTAAGAATGCAATCATGAAACCTAATATGTTAAGAAAGAAAAGAAAATGGCGTCATGTAACATGCTCAATTAAAACCCTAAAAGACAGAAAAAGAGGTGAAGATAAATGTAAAAACAATGGGCGACAGCAACAAGTAGAAACGACAACAAATATGTGGTAGATATTAACCCAACTATATCAAAATCACCGTAAACATCATTACATACACCAGTTAATAGACAGAAATTGTCAGAGTAAATCAAAATACAAGACTCAACTATATCTATGCTGTCTACAACAAATCTACTTGAAATATAAAACATATAATTGAAAAGTAAAGGAATAAAAATATATCATGCTATTAGTAACACTAACCAATATAAGGATGGAATAACTATATTGGTTTCAGAAAAAGCTATCTTTGGACAAGGAAAATTGGTTAGAGATTGAGGAATCTTACACAATAATGAAAAGTTCAGTTTTCCAAGAAGACATAACAATCCTTAAAGTGTATGCACCTGATAGAATGTCAGATACATGAGGCAAAAAGTGATAGAAGTATAAGGAGAAATCGATGACTCCACTATTACAGCTGCAAAATCCCACACTACTCTATCAGAAGTGGATAGGTCCAGCAGGCAAAAAGTCAGCAATAACATAGTTGAACTGAAGAATACCATCGATCAACTGGATCTGATTCATGTTATAGAGTATCTGACTAACAAAAGGAGAATACGCATTCTTTGGAAGCTCACGTGAAACATTGATTGAGATAGACTATATGTTGGGCCATAAAACACACCTTAATAAATGTAAAAAGCATACCATTCCTATGATGTCTGATGCTCGAATACAATGGGATTAAACTAGAAATGAATAACAAATATCTGGACTATTTTGAAATACTTAAAGGGCAAGGAACACATTTTTAAATAACACATGGGTCAAAGAAGGAATCTTAAGAGAAGTTAGAAAACATTTTGAACTAAATTAAATAAAAATAGAACTTTTCAACTTCGACACTCACTTACAGAACTGTACAGACCATCTAAGCAGAAAAATAAATAAAGAAATACTAGACATAAATCGGACTCTAGACCGAATGGAGACTTACAGAACACTCTACCCCCAAACTACTAAATACATTCTTCTCATCAGCACATGGGACATTTCCAAGACTGATCAAATTGTAGGCTACAAAACATGTCTCAGTAAAATAGAAAACATTGAAATCATACTTTATATCTTGTTAGAACACAGTGAAATAAAAGTATAAATTAATTACAAGCAAAGCACTGAACTCTACATAAAGTCAAGGAAATTATAAAACCTCCTGCAGAATTATTTTTGTGTCAATGATGAAATTAAGGTAGAAATCAAAAGATCCTCAAACTGAACAACAAAAAGCACAAAGGCTATAAAAATACATGGAATTAAGCAATGCAGTCCTAAGGGGAAAATTCATAGTCTGAAATGAAATGCATACATCAGAAAGATAGAAAGTTAACAAATGAACAACCTAAAGTCTCATCTCATAGAACTAGAAAAAGAAGAGCAAAGCAAAGCCAAAACCAGCAGAAGAAAAGAAATAAGAAAGCTCAGAGCAGATCTAAATGAAACGGAAACCAAACAAATAATGCGAAACAAAAAGTTGCTTCTTTGAAAAGATAAAGGAAATTGATAGACCTCTAGATAGCTTAACTAGGAATAGAGAGAAAGGACCCAAATAAGCTCAATCAGAACCGAAAAAGAGGATAGTACAACTGATACCAGGGAAATACAAAGTATAATCAGTGAATACTATGAAAATCTCTATGCCCATAAACTGGAAAATGTAGAGGAAATGGGTGAATTCGTAGACACACACAACCTCCCAAGACTTAAATCAGGAAGAAAGAGAAATCCTGAACAAACCAAATATGAACTATGAGTTTGAAGGAGTAATAAAATATATATTTTCCTCAACAACAATGAAAAAAAAAAAAAAACCCAGAGCAGATGCAATCACAGCCCAATTCTATCAAATAAACAAACAAGTGGTACCTGTCCTACAGAATTTATTCCATAACATCAAGAAGGAGGGAATCCTCCCTAACTCATTCTCTCAATATGAAGCCAGTATCTCCTTTATACCAAAACCAGTAAGGGACACAAAGGAAAAAAAAAAAAGACAGACCGATATGCCTTATAAACATAGATGCAAAAATCCTCAGTAAAATACAAGGAAACCAAATTCAACATCACATCAAAAAGATAATTTACCGTGATCAAGTGGGCTTCATTTCAGGGATGCAAGGATGGCTCAACACATAGAAATCAATAAACGTGATTTATCGCATAAACAGAAGCAAAAGCAAAGACCACATAATTATCTTAATAGATGTAGAGAAAAACGTATGACGAAATCCAGCACCCTTCATGACAAAAACCTTCAACAAACTAGGCATAGAAGGAACATACCTCAAAATTTTATAGCCACATATGAAAAACCCACAGCTGACATCATATTAAATTGGGAAAAGTTGAAAGCATTCCCTTATGAACTGGAACAAGACTGTCACTACTTTTATTAAACATAGTACTGGATGTCCTAACCAGAGCCATCAGGTAAGAGAAAGAAAGGAAGAGTATCAAAATCAGGAAAGAGGGCCTGAAGTTATCACTTTTCTCTGATGACATGACTTTATACTTGAAAATTCCAAAGATGCCGCCAAAAGAGTCCTAGTATAAATAAATAAATTCAGCATAGTCGCAGGTTACAAGTCAAAGAACACAAATCAGTAGTATTTCTATACACTAAAAATAGTAAGCTGAGAGTCAAATCACAGATTCAATACTTCTCACAATAGCTACAAAGAAAATAAAATACTTGTGAATGTAGTTAGCCAAGGAGGCGATAGATGTCTACAAGGAGAAATATGAAACCCTAACCCGAACCTTGTGTCATCGACGACATAAACAACTGGAAAAACATCTCATGATATGAATGGGTAGAATCAACATGTCCATACTGCCCAAAGTGTTTTAAAGACTGAAGACAATGGCCATAAAAATACAAATGTAATGTTTCATGGATCTAGACAAAATAATTTTGTGTTTCATTGGGAGCCAAAAAGAGCCCAAAGAGCCAAAGCAATCTTCAGGAAAATGAACAAATCTGGAGGTATCACATTACCTGACTTTATTTTTAAATTTCAAAATTTTAAGAGGGTACAAACATTTATAGTTACATGAATGACTTTTGGAATGCTTCAGTCATAGCTACTGGTGTGCTCATTGCCCAAATAGTGTTCATTGTACTCATTAGGTAGGTGTTTTTCCCTTCCCTTCTCCCCCTTTTCCCTTGCTTAATATCCACGGAGTTTTACTTCCCTCTGGGCACGTCTGTGATCGTTACTTAGTTTTAGTTTAATAATGAGTACATGTGATGTCTGTTTTTCCCATCTTGAGATACTTCACTTAGGACGATGGTCTCCTGTTCCATCCTACCTGACTTTAAATAGCACTAT
Organism: Indri indri; assembly: GCA_004363605.1. Lineage (NCBI taxonomy): Eukaryota > Metazoa > Chordata > Mammalia > Primates > Indriidae > Indri > Indri indri. The sequence goes on from RJWJ010023864.1 coordinate 9,103, forward strand.
AAGGCTATAGTAACCAAAACAGGATGGTACTGGTATAAAGTTGAGACATACACAGTGGAAAAGAATAGAGAACCCAGATATAAAACCATCTACCTACAACCACGTGTTCTGGAAAATGCAGACAATAACAAACATGGAGGAAGGGAAGCCCTATTCAACAAATGCTTCTAGGAGAATTGGATAGCCACACACAGAAGAATGAAACAGGACCTATGTCTTTTGCCTTATACAAAAATTAATTAGAGATCGATAAAAGATTTAAATGAAGACATGAACCATAAATATTCTGGAATAAAATGTGGGAAAAATTTTCTAGATATTTTCCTAGGCAAAGTAGATATATATCTACGACTAAGATCCCAAAAGCAAATACAGCAACAACAAAAATGAACAAACGGGACTTAATTAAATTAAAAATCTTCTGTATAACAAAGGAAATGATCAACAGGGTAAACAGACAACCTACACACTGGCAGAAAATATTCACAAACTACATATCTGATAACAGGCTAATAAACAGAATCTATGAGGAACTCAAGCAAATCAGCAAGAAAAAACAAACAACCCCATTAAAATTGGGAAAAATAGATGAACAGAACTTTTTCAAAAGAAGATAAACAAACAAAAAGAAAAGAAGATAAACAAATGGCCAAGAAGAAACGCTCAATATCACTAATATCAGGGAATTACAAATTAAAATCACACTGAGATATCAGCTTTTCCCTATCAGAACGGCCATCACTTAAAAGTCAAATAACAATAGATGTTGGCATGGTTACAGACAGAAAGGAATGCTCACATAATGTTTTTGGGACTGCAAAGAAGTCAAACCTCTGTGTAAAACAATATGGACATTCCTCAGGGAAATCAATGTAGATTTATCATTTGATCCAGCAATCCCACTACTGGGTATCTATAAAAAGAAATAGAAGTCATCTTATCAAAAAGAACCAGCACTTTATTGTTTATTGCAGTACAATTCACAATCACAAAGAGTGTGCCCAACCTAAGTACCCATCAATTCACAAGTGCATTCACAATATGTGTATTACAGATGCCATGAGTACTACTCAGCCATGAAAAGAAATGAAATAATGTCTTTTGTAGCAACTTGGATGAAACTGGAGACCATTATCCTAAGTGAAGTAGCTCAGGAAAGGAAAAACAAACACCACATGTACTCTCTAGTAATTGGGAACTAATTGATGGGTACACATGGCCACAGAGAAATGTAAAAGTAATTGGAAATCAAGAAGGAAGGAAAGAGGAAGAGGGAAAGGATAAAAACCTATCTATGGGGTATAATGAACAGTTCTTGGGTGATGGGCATGCTAAATCCCTGACTTAAGCATGATGCAAGGTATCCATGTAACAAAAAGTTTTGTATCCACTTAATATTTTCATATTAAAAAATAGAACTTTTTAACATTTGTAGAATATAGCAAAAGCAATTCTTGCAGGGAAATTTATTGCATGGATTGTAAATATTAGGAAAGAAGGAAGACATAAAATCAGTATTGTAGTAATCCACCTTAGGAAACTAGAAAAAGAAGAACCAATTATATACAAATAAACCAAATAAAAAACAATAAAATAAGAGTATAAATGGCTGAAATTGAAAATAGGAAATGAAAAGAGAACATCGATGAAATCAAAAGCTGGTTCTTTGAAGATGAAATCAAGAAACCTCTATTCAGTTTAAGAACAAAAAGAGAGAAGACACATTTTAATGTCAGAATTAGATGAGGAGCCATCACTACTGATAGAATGAACATTAAAAGCATAATAAAGTAATATTATGCACAACTCTATACCCTCGGATGTAATAACTTAGATGAAGTCAATTAATCTTTAAAGGCAAAATCTGATAAATTTCACACAAGAAGAAACAAGTCATTTCAATAGGCCTTTATCTATCAAATTAAATCAATCAATAATTAATAACCTCAAAAATAGAATGCACCAGGCCTGTATAGTTTCACTGGTGAATTACAGTAAACATTTAAGGAAGAATTACACCATTTCTCTACAATCTCTTGCAGAACGCAGTAGTAGAAGGAATTATTCCTAACTCATCCTGTGAGGTCAGCATTATCCCAATATGAAAACCAGAGGAGAACATTATAAATAAGAACTACTACAGACCAATATATCTAAGGGAGATTGATATGAATCTCCTCGACAAACTATTATCCAATTGTATTCAGTAGTATATAAAAAGAATTATAACATATACCGGTACCAAGTGAGATTTATTTTAGGTATGCAAGACTGGTTCAATATTTGAAAATCCCCTAAGGTATTCCATGACTTTAACTTGCTAAAGAAGAGAATATCACTTGATGATATTAATCGATGTGGAAATGTATTTCACAAAATTCAGCATACCTTCATGATGACAACTCTCAACAAACTAGAATTGAAGGGGAATTCTCTCAATTTGATACAGAGCATTACAGCAACCTTATAGCTAACATCATCATTAATGGTAAGAAATCAAAACTTTCTGGCTAATCACAGGAACGAGGCAAGATGCTACCTCTCACCACTCTTATTTAACAATATACTGGACATCCTACCTAATGCAGAGACAAGAAAATGAAATAAAGGCTATAGTGATTGAGAAGGAAGAAATAAAACTGTCATTTGAGATCACATAATTGTCTATGCAGAAAAACCCACAGAATCAAAGAACTCCCTGAAACACAAAAAAGAAAATATAAAAGAAAATGAGAAGAGGGAAAAATCTCCTACAATTTATAACAATTATATTAATACTAATGTTGCAAGATACAAGGCTAACAGAAAGCAGCAAATTAGTTTCCTATACAGTAACAATGAACAATTGAAATTTGAAATTAAAAACATAATATCACATATTAGTACTAAAATGCTAAAATGCTGAGGTACAAGTGTGACAAAATATGTATGAGGTAATTTGAAGAAAACTACAAAATTCTGATGAAAGAAACCAAAGAATATCTAAATAGATGAACAGAAATTCCACGTTTATACATGAAGTCTCATTATTATCATCAGTCTTCTTAATTTTCTCTATGGATAAAATGTAGTCCCAACTAAATTCCAAACAAGTTGTTTTTTCTTTTTTAGTTAACAGCAATCTGATTGTAAAGTTTACATGGAGAGGCCAGAAACTCAGAATAGACAATACTGAAGGAGAAGAACAAAGTTGGAAGACTGACCATGCCTTACCTGACTTCAGACTTAGTATAAAGCTATAGTGACCAAGACAGTGTGGTAGTGATAAAATATTAGACAAATAGATAACTAGAGCAGAAATTAAAGCCTGACATAAATACTACACATATTAGAAGTATAGTTAATAGAATGAAGTTCCACACAATATAGTCAACAAATTTTTTGACTAAGAAGCAAAGGCAATTCAATGGGGAAATGAGAGTCTTCTCAACAAATGTTGCTAGAACAATTGGACATTCATGCAAAACAATGAATCTACATGTATACTTTACACTATTGACAGAAGTTAACTCAAAATAGTTCAAAGACCTAAATGTAAAATGCAAAACTGTAGATGGATAAACAAAATTTGATACACTGTACATGCATAAAATGGAATATTATTTAATGTTAAAAAGAAATGAGCTTTGAAGACATGGAGAAAACTTATGCATATTATTCGATGAATGGCACCAATCTGAAAAGACTACATACTGTTCGATTCCAACTCTTAATATATGACATTCTGGAAAATGCCATATATTGCACTGTGGCAGCACCAAATGATCATTCATTTGCCAAGGGCTTTGGGGGAAAGGAGGGATATATAGGCAGAGCAAAGAGGATTTTTAGGGCAATGAAACTGTCCTGTATGATAGTACAATGAGGGGTACATGCCATTTTACATTAATCAAATGTCACAGAATGTACAACACAAAGAGTGAAGCCTGGGTAAACTGTAAAGTTTTTTTGATGGTTACGTGTCAACTGGTGGATCATTTACTGTAACTGATAAACCACATTGATTAGGACAGATTATTGTGGGAGAGGATATGGGTGGGTGCTGGGAGATGGAATATTGTCACCTGTGCACTTCTTATGTAGTTTTTCTGGTAACCTGAAACTCCTCTAAAAAATAAATTCTATAAATAAAAAAAATTCTCTGTAATCCACAAATCCAGTGAGGCTAAAGCTTGCTTTACCCTTCAGCTGTGGTGGGCTTAATGCTGATAATCTCCTGACGAACTGGGCAATATGGGAATTCTGTGAGATGGGATGTGAGATGTCACTGAACTGGGAGTGGCACTAACAATGAACAGTACGATGCTGGAGTTGCACTAGCAAAATATGATGTCTTGTGCTGATGCCTTGGTGCCACTTTATCTCACTGAGTCACCAATTGCTCATTCCTAAAAAGCAAAACCAACCTTAGAACTGTTGATCTAAGAGATCCCTTTACATTGTCTAGGAGTTTTGATTCTGTAAAGGAAAGGTCAGTGCAGGAGCCTCAGCTTAGCAGAAGGGAAGAAGAGCAGAACAGGGACACCTCTGTCTTAGGGAATGAAACGATTGCTCTACAGAGAGCAACTGAGCTCCTTTTATGCAAATAAGCTGGTGTGGTTCTTTTAGACCAATGTGAGTCTGGTAGAAAATTCCTCCCCTTTTCTCTGGATAAAGCGTTCAACATGGCTGTGCTGACTCAAGTTTTAAAGGTTATAAAACCAAACTCTTTTGACCCCCAGTTTACTCAATTTGTGCTGTAATATTTAACTAAATGTTCAAAGAGAATGTCACTGACTAAGTTGAATAATGAAATATTGTATCTTAGTGCACAATATGTAAATTTTGGGGAACCCGGTTGAACTGAATGTTTTGCTTGTGGCTGGGGTACACATGCAGGGTTATTCATTCCAGACTCAGCATTTTGACTGCAGTCTGTGTGTCCTTGGCCAGAGTACTGAATCTCCAAGGCCCAGCTTTCCCTTCCCCAGCTTTCTCTTCTCCAAGTTGAGAATAATTTTACCTCAGTCAAAGGTAACTAAGAGAATGAAAAGGTATATGGAGTGTATGAAAACTCTGTAAATTGTCAGAATCCCTGTAAACATGACTGATAAAAAACATTGTGTAACTGGGTCTTGGCATAACTTAATTTTCGTTAATAAAACAGGTGGGAATACCTGCACTAGTTAATTTAGAAGGAATATGATGACATCTTTACAGAACATGCCTTTTCACAAGTAGTGTCATTAGTGATCTGTAACGTATATCACTCTGGTTGTATTGAGATCCTCCTGACCACTGAGTGTCAGTCAGCTCCTGTTCAGGTCTGCACATTGTGGTGCTTCTGTGCTGTAGGTCTGGTTAATGATTTCCCTACCTCCCATCCTCTACTGCATCCACAACTTTTCTTCTGTCTGTAGTTTCCCTTCCTTGCTGTATATTATTACATTCTATCATTTCTGAACCATGACAGACGAAATCCAACAGAAGCCGTCCTGTCTGGAGGGGACTGGGAGGAGGAGAAGGCAGAGTTTCTCAAACCCTCCCTATTAAATCTCTGAGTTTAGCTCCTCCCTCAGTTGTGCTGAGCAACGTCCACTTCTGCAGTGATGGAAAGGGGAGAACCCTGTCTTTTATTTCTTCTCTCAAGCACCTCTGGTCCTATTATCCTTGGAGTCAAATAAGGGGCTTTTCTGTAATGAAAAACCTCTTAATCCAAAGAGCGCCAATGTGTGGTACATGCAGAGAAGCTAATGTTCGGGGGTTTGTTTTGTTTTGTCCAAATTGTTCTCAAGGCAGCCCTGGTGTAAGTGATAGTGCACCATGGTGGGCATCAGAAGGTCTCAGCTCAAATCCCAGTTCTTCCTCCCATGAGCTGTGTGGCACCGACAGGCCTCCTGTTCTCCCAGCCTCCATTTCCCCATTTGAAAAATAAGAAATGATAAATTCTGCCTTCTGAGGTTGTTTTTTATTTAATTGTGAAAGGCATATCAATTTATTATCAAAGTAGTTGATTTATGCTTTCTCATTCTAGATGTATGACTTCTAGATGTATGAATTATGTATGCTATTTCATGTTTAGGCAGCTGTAATGTTAATAAAGTATATTAAGTATTTGAAAGGATTCTGTTATCAAAGACAACTTCTGCTACTGTTTGCTATGGCATCCAAATGTACACAGTTTTTTCTTTTTTCTTTTATTTCAGCATATTATGGCAGTACAGATGAATAGGTTACGTATGATGCCCTTGCCCTCAGTCCCCGCCAAGTCCGAGCTTCAAGTGTGTCCATTCCCCAGGAGGTGAGCATCGCACTCATTGTTTGTGTATATGCCTGTCCCCTCCTCCCCCTCCCCTGCCCAACATCTAATAAATGTTATTCTTATATGTGCACTTAAATGTTGATCAGCTAATACCAATTTGATGGTGAGTACATGTACTGCTTGTTTTTCCATTCTTAGGATACCTTGCTTACAATGTGTTCCAGCGCTTTCCAGGAGTATACAAGAGGTGCAATATCACCATTGTTTCTTAAAGCTGAATAGTACTCCATGGCATACATATACCACTGTTTATTAATCCACTGATGTATTGATGGACATTTCAGTTGTTTCCACATCTTTGCAATTGTGAATTTTGCTGCTACGAACATTCGAGTGCAGGTGTCTTTTTCATAGAGCGACTTTTGTTCTTTTGGATAGATGCCCAGTAAGCGGATTGATGGATCGAATGGTACTTCTACTTGTATCTCTTTAAGGTATCTCCATATTGCTTTCCACAATGGTTTCACTAATTTGCAGTCCCACCAGCAGTGTATGAGTGTTCCTACCTCTTTTCATCCATGCCAACATTTATTGTTTTGGGTCTTTTTGATAAAGACCAGTCTCACTGGAGATAGGTAATATCTCATTGTGATTTTGATTTGCATTTAACTGATGATTAGAGATGTTGAGCATTTTTTCACATGTTTTTGGGCCATTATTCTGTCTTCTTTTGAAAAGTTTCTGTTCAAGTCCCTTGCCCACTTTTTGACAAGGTTGTTTGATTTTTTCTTGCTGATTTTTCTGAGTTCTAAATAGACTTTGGTTATCAGCCCTCTGTCAGATTTGCAGTACGTGAAAAATTTCTCCCATTCTGTGGGTTTCCTGTTTGCTCTTGTGACAGTTTCTCTGGCTGTACAGAAGCTTTTTAATTTGATCAGGTTGCATTTATTTATTTTTGTTGTTGCTGTAATTGCCTTTGGGGTCTTCTTCATAAATTCTTTGCCTAGACCAATGTCTAGAAGAGTATTTCCAACTTCTTCCTCTAGAATTCTAACAGTTTCAGTCCTTAGGTTTAGATCTGTGACCCAGCATGAGTTGATTTTTGTGAGAGGTGAAAAGTGTGGATTCAGATTCAGTCTTCTACATGTGGCTATCCTGTTTTCCGAGCACCATTTGTTGAATAAAATTTCTTTTCCCCAGTGTTTGTTTCTTTCTGGTTTGTCAAAGATTAGGTGGCTATATGAGGATGGTTTTATATCTGTGTGTCAGTTCTGTTCCACTGGTCAATGGCTCTGTTTTTGTGCCAGTACCAAGCTGATTTTAATATTACAGCTTTGTAATAGAGTTTGAAGTGTGGTAAATTGATGCCTCCCATTTTGTTTTTATTGCCTAGAATTGTTTTTCCAAGAAGACATAACAATTCTGAATATGTATGTACCTAACCTAGGTGCACCCAGAATAATAAATCAAACTTTACTTAACTAAATAATTTGATGAACAGCAATACCATATAGTTGGAGATTTGAACACCCCACTGACAGCACAAGACAGATCATCCAAACAGAAAATTAACAAAGAAATTATGGACTTAAACAGAACCCTAGAACAAATGGGCCTGATTGACATATACAGGACATTCAACCCAAAACCCACAGAATATACATTCTTCTCATCAGATCACGGGCCATTCTCTAAGATTGACCATATCTAGGACTCAAAGAATGCCTCAAAAATTAAAAAAAAATAGAAATTGTACCATGCATCTTCTTAGATCACAGTGCAATAAAAATAGAAATCAACCCCAGCAGAAACACTCATCTCTATACAAAGTCATGGAAATTAAACAACTCTCTGCTGAATGATTCCTTCATAAATGACGAAATAAAAATGGAAATCAAAAGATTCTTTGAACTAATTGCCAAAGGTGACACAAGTTACCAAAATCTGTGGGACACAGCCAAAGCAGTCCTGAGAGGAAAGTTTATCTCCATAAATGCTTATATCCAAAAGTCAAAAAGATCAAAAATAGACAACATAACGAATCGACTTAAAGAAATGGAAAAAGAAGAACAGAACTACCCCAAACCCAGAAGAGGAAGGGAAATTATTAAGATCAAATCAGAGCTTAATGAAATTGGCAACAGGGAAACTATATGGAAGATTAGTAAAACGAAAAGTTGCTTCTTTGAAAGAGTAAATGAAATTGACATGCCCCTGGCTAAAATCATGAAAAACAGAAAAGACAAATTTCTAATAAGCTCCATCAGGAATAAAAAAGGAGAACTTACAACTGATGCCAAGGAGATTCAAGACATAATTTATGAATATTACAAAAACCTATATGCACACAAACTGGAAAACGTGGAGGAAATGGACAAATTTTTAGAAACACACAGCTTCCTTAGGCTCAAATAGGAAGAAATAGAATTCCTGAATAGACCAATATCAAGGACTGAAATTGAAACAGCAATAAAAAACATTCCAAGTTAGAAAAGTCTCAGACCAGACAGTTTCACACCCAAATTTTACCACACCTACAAAGAAGAACTGGTGCCTATCCTGCAGACATTATTCCACAACATCATGAAGGATGGACTACTCTCTAACATGCTTTATGAAGCCAACATAACTCTGATACCAAAACCAGGAAAGGATGCATCAAAAAAAGAAAACTACAGACCAATATCCCTTATGAATATAGAGGCAAAAATTCTCAACAAAATTCTAGCTAACCGACTCCAGGTGTTTATTAAGAAAATAATCCATCATAACCAAGTGGGCTTCATTGCAGAGATGGAGAGATGGTTCAACATATGCAAATCTATAAATGTAATTCACCACATAACCAGAAGCAAAAGCAAAAACCATATGATACTCTCAATCAATGCAGAAAAAGCATTTGACAAAATTCAACACCCTTTTATGATAAGAATGCTTAACAAAATAGGCATAGACGGGGCTTCTCTAAACATGATACAAGCCATTTATGACAAACCCACAGCCAACATCATACTGAATGGGGAATATTTGAAAGCATTCCCACTTAGAACTGGAACCAGACAAGGTTGCCCACTAGCTCCTCTTCTATTTAACATATTTCTGGAAGTCCTGGCCACAGCAATCAGGCAAGAGAGTGGAATTAAAGGCATATGAATGGGAACAGAAGAGATCAAACTCTGACTATTTGCTGATGACACGATATTATAACTTGAAAACCCCAAGGATTCAACCAAGAGGCTACTGGAATTGATAAATTAATTCAGTAAAGTTTCAGGATACAAAATCAATACACAAAAATCAGAGACTTTCATATACGCCAATAGCAGTCTTACCGAGAACCAAATCAAAGACACAATTCCCTTCACAATAGCAACAAAGAAAATAAAGTACCTAGGAATATATTTAACTAAGGAGGTAAAAGACCTCTATACGGGGAACTATGAGGCAGTGAGGAAGAAAATAGCAGAAGACGTAAACAGGTGGAAGAACATACCATGCTCATGGGTCGGCAGAATCAACATTGTTAAAATGTCTATACTACCCAAAGTGATCTACAGATTCAACACAATCCCTATTAAGATACCAACATCATTCTTCACAGATGTAGAAAAATTAATATTATGCTTCATATGGAACCAGAGAAGACCCCGCATAGCAAAAGTACACATTTTCTATACAAGCATATAATACACTGATCTTCCTCAAAATAATAAATTCTGAGCTGGTCATTACTCTGAGGATCCAGAATTTTTGGTGACTTTCTTTCATCAATTATTTGCTTCAGTTATCTGGCATGACAGTTCATTGGAACCACAAGGGCCTTAAGAAAATTACCAGCACATGGGCTGCAATCCTATACAATTGAACCAGAATGTGCAGGGTGGGTACACGAAAGAAAAAGAAGGCTAAAGCACATTTCATTTTTCTCTCTCTCAGTGGGCCAAAGTCCACTCAGCAGAAAACACCAAGTGGGTCTATGCGTTCAGCCACTACATGGGTCACAGAGTGCACACTGCGTTAGCAGGGAGTGTTACAAAAGCCTTGGAGTGCAGGCTCACAGTTGTCTGGGTAAGAAGAGAAGGCTGCGATGGACCCAGCTCCTGGTGCTCTGTGTCTCAAGTTTGCTTCTCTTCTTCCTATAGAGACAGAGCTGTGGGAGAGACAAGCTTCCTCCTGGCCCCACTCCTCTCCCAATTATTGGAAATATCCTACAGATTGACATTAAGAACATGAAGAAAACTTTCAGCAATGTAATTATGCTTTGTACTCCTCCAGTGGCTTGCAAAGGGTAGTTACTGGACTTCCCATTTTAGATGGAATGTACTCCTGGAAGCATACTGGTATAATAGATCAGCATAACGCAAAATAATCTCTTTCAACTTGGATGGCTCTGTTGCCTTTTCTGGTCTGTCACTGTCAGAAATAGTGCAATCAGGTAATGAATTTTGTGAGTAGAGAAACATTTAGGTTGTTGTATGGTAGAACCAAAATAATATAGTGGCAATAGTTCAGAGTGTTGTGTCCCTTCTTTGTATTGTAGCCGTCTGCTATGATTTTTGGCTCAGAATAAATAGTATGAAAAGTGTGTGCGATTAGAGATTTTATTCAATAAGTCACAATAGCCATAGGTTTTATTCAGAATAGAGGTGAAAATTGAACTTCTCTGAATAATGAATTTGTGTCTGACATCAAAGAAATAGCTACGGGTTCAGGATGAGCATAAGTGAACGAAAGACACAAGTGATCAGTCAGGGCACCATTGGTGGTATTAGGATTCCTTTGGATTCTGCAGAAGGCTGCCCTCTGTGGCCCAGACTGCTGGTGGATAGAAAATGTTGTTCTGCCAGGAGAAGTTACATGCCCTGGTGCTGCCTCTGTGATGCTCACTCTTTCAGTGTCAATAATAACAGCAGATTCCAAAGAGGTGTGGGCATTAGAATCATCTTTCATGACTTTTAAAAATACAGGGTTTGAGTGTTCATCCAGGCGTACTGAGTGAGGATCCCCATAGCAAGATCTACTCATGTGATCCTGAAGCAGTCAGCTGGGTATTGGTCTCAAGGCAGACAGGAGAGACTGATAAATTGCTCAAGTGTCAGAGTTTGAGTAAGCAGAGATTTAAATTTGGATTTTCTGTACATCACCTGTGAGACACTGAAAATGAATTTGTAATTCTCTGGCCTCAGTTTCTTTATTTGTAAAATAGGGCAAATAGACCTGCTAACTGTCTTTGAGGTAAGAATTTTTTAATTGCAAAATATTAAAGGATATAAGTGTTTTTGCTACGTGGAGAAATTGTGTCATGCTGAAGTCAAGGTTTTATTGTGCCTGTCACCAAAGCAGTGTTCATTGTACCAGATAGGTAAGTTTTTAATCCCTCGCTGCCCTCCTATCCTCTCCCCTTCTTGGTTTCCAATATCCTTTACATCTCTTTGTGGCAGTGTGTACCCATTCTTTACCTCAACTTATTCGTGAGAACATATGGCGTTTGTTTCTCCATTCCTGAGATATTTCATTTAGGATAATAGTCTTGAATTCCATCCGAGTTGCTGCAAAAGACATTATTTCATTCCTTTATATGGCTGAGTACCATTCCATGGTGTATATATACACCACGTTTTCTTTATGCACTCATCAATTGATGGGCAGTTAGGCTGGTTCCATATCTTTGAAATTGTTAATTGTGTGGTATGAAACATTTGGACACAGGTGTCTTTTTGAAATTATGACTTCTTTACCTTTGAGTAGATAACCAGTTGTGGGATTGTTGGATTAAATGTCAGATCTAGTTTTAATTCTTTGAGTAATCTCCAAACTGTTTCCATAGAGATTTCAGCAGTATACAGTGCCAGCAACAGTGTATAATCATTCCTTTTTCAGTGCAACCATGGCAGCATCTATTCTTTTTAAACTTTACAATATTGGCCATTCTGAGGTGGATAATGTGAAATCTCATTGTGGTATTTTTTGCACATCCCTGATGATGAGTGATGTTGAGCATCTTTTCATGTGTTTCTTGGCCTTTTGTCTATCTTCTTTTGAGAAAACTGTGTTCATGTGTTTTGGCCACTCTTTAATAATTAGTGTTTTCTTGTGGTTTGGTTGAGCTCTGTGTAGAATCTGGATATTAGCCCTTTGTTGGGTGTGTACTTGGCAAATATTTTCTCTCATTGTGTAGGTTGTCTGTTTATGCTCTTGATTATTTTCCTTGTGCAGAAACTTTTTTTTTGCTATTTTTTTTATATCTGCATATTATGGGGGTACAAATGTTTAGGTGGCATTACCCTTGCCTCCCCCGTCAGTGACCATTCCCTAGATGGTGAACATTGCACACATTATGTTTGTATATACCCATTCCATCCTGTCCTCTCCCATATGACCAACGCCCGATAAATGTTATTCCTATATGTGCACTTAGGTGTTGATCAGTGAAACCAATTTGCTGGTGAGTATGTGTGGTGCTTATTTTTCCATTCTTGGGGTACTTCACTTAGTAGAATGTGTTCCACCTCTATCCAGGAAAATAGAAGAGGTGCTATATCACCCTTGTTTCTTATAGCTGAATAGTACTCCATGGTATACATATACCACATTTTATTAATCCACTCATTATTGATGGACACTTGGGTTGTTTCCACATCTTTGCAATTGTGAATTGTGCTGCTATGAATATTTGAGTGCAGGTGTCTTTTTTATAGAGTAACTTTTGTTCTTTTGGATAGATGCCCAGTAATGGGATTGCTGGATCAAATGGTAGCTCTACCTTGTATCCCTTTAAGATATCTCTATATTGCTTTCCACAGTGATTTCGCTAGTTTTCAGTCCCACCAGAAGTGTATGAGTGTTCCTATCTCTCTGCATCCACACCAACATTTATTGTGTTGGGGCTTTTTGATAAAGGCCAGTGTCACTGGAGATAAGTGATATCTCATTGTGGTTTTGATTTGCATTTCCCTGATGATTAGAGATGCTGAGCATTTTTTCATATGTTTTTGGGCCATTATTCTGTCTTCTTTTGAAAAGTTTCTGTTCATGTCCTTTGTCCACTTTTGATAGGATTGTTTGATTTTTTCTTGTTGATTTTCCTGAGTTCTAAATAGATTCTTGTTATCATCCCTCTATTGGCTTTGTAGTACATGAAAATTTTCTCCCATTCTGTAGGTTGTCTGTTTGCTCTTGTGACAGTTTCTTTGGCTGTGCAGAAGCTTTTTCATTTGATTGGATCCCATTTATTTATTTTGGTTGTTGCTGTGATTGCCTTTGGTGTCTTCTTCATAAATTCTTTGCCTAGCCCAATGTCTAGAAGAATATTTCAAATATTTTCCTCTGTAATTCTAACAGTTTCACTCCTTAGGTTTAAAACTGTTACCTAGCGTGAGTTGATTTCTGTGAGACGTGAAGGGTGTGGATCCTGATTTAGTCTTCTACACGTGGCTATCCAGTTTTGCCAGCACTATTTATTGAATAAGGGTTCTTTTCCTCAGTGTATTTTTTTGTCTTCTTTGTCAAAGATTAGATGGCTATATGAGGATGGTTTTATATCTGTGTTGTCAGTTCTATTCCACTGGTTAATGCCCTTGTTCTTGTGCCAGTATCAAACTGTTTTCATTACAATAGCCTTGTAGTATAGGTTGAAGTCCAGTAGATTGATAACTTCCATTTTGTTTTTATTGCCTAGGATTGCTTTTGCTATACGGGATCTTCTCTGGTTCTATACAAAGCATAAAATTATTTTTTCTATATCTGTGAAAAATGATGTTGGTATTTTAATAGGGATTGCATTGAATCTGTTGATCACTTTGGGTAGTACAGACATTTTAACAATGTTGATTCTGCCAACCCATGAATATGGTATGGTTTCCACCTGTTTACGTCCTCTGCTATTTCCTTCCTCAATGTTTCATAGTTCTCCCTGTAGAGGTCTTTTACCTCCTTAGTTAAATATGTTCCTAGGTACTTTATTTTCTTTGTTACTATTGTGAAGTGTATTGAGTCTTTGATTTGATTCTCAGTTCGACTGTTATTGGCATATATGAATGCCTCCTATTTGTGTGTGTTGATTTTGTATCCTGAGACTTCACTGAATTCATTTATCAATTCCAGAAGTCTCTTGGTTGAATCCTTGGGGTTTTCTAGATATGATATCACCTCATCAGCAAAGAGCGAGAGTTTGATATCTTCTTCCCCTGTTTGGACACCCTTAATTCTGCTTTCTTGCCTAATTGCTGTAGCAAGGACTTCTAGCACTATGTTGAATAGAAGTGGTGATAATGGGCAACCTTGTCTGGTTCCAGTTCTAAGTGGGAATGCTTTCAATTTTTCCCCATTCAGTATGATGTTGGCTGTGGATTTGTGATATATGGCTTGTATCATTTTTGGGAAAGCCCCGTCTATGCCTATTTTGTTAAGTGTTGTTATCATAAAAGGGTGTTGAATATTGTCAAATGCTTTTTCTGCATCTGTTGAGAGGATCGTATGGTCCTTCTTTTGGTTCTATTTATGTGGTGAATTCCATTTGTAGATTTGGGTATGTTGAACGATCCCTGGATCTCTGGGATGAAGCCCACTTGGTTGCGATGGATTATTTTCTTGATAATCCGTTAGATTCTGTTAGCTAGAATTTTGTTGAGAATTTTTGGATCTATATTCATAAAGGATGTTGTTCTGTAGTTTTCCTTTTTTCTTGAATCCTTTCCTGGTTTTGATATCAGGGTTATGTTGGCTTCATAAAGTGTGTTGGAGAGGATTCCATCCTTTTCGATGTTGTGGAATAATTTCTGCAGGATTGGCAGCAGTTCTTCTTTGTAGGTGTGGTAAAATTCGGGTGTGAAACCATCTGGTCTGGGACTTTTCTTTTTAGGTAAGGTTTTTTTTTTTATTGCTGTTTGAATTTCAGTCCTTGATATTGGTCTGTCCAGGAATTCTATTTCTTCATGTTGAACCTAGAGAGGCTGAGTGTTTCTAGAATTTTGTCCATTTTCTCCACATTTTCCAGTTTGTGTGCATAAACCTTTCGTAGTATTCATAAATTATATCTTGAATCTCCTTGGCATCGGTTGTAATTTCTCCTTTTTTGTTCCTGATGTAGCTTATTACAGATTTTTCTTTTTCCTTTTTTTTTGTTAGTCTAGCCAAAGGTGTGATAATTTTGTTATTTTTTCAAAGGACCAACTTTTTGTTTTATTAATATTCCGTATAGTTTTCTTGTTGCCAATTTCATTTAGTTCTTATTTGATCTTATTAATTTCACTTTTTTTGCTGGGTTTGGGGTCTGTCTGTTCTTCTTTTTCCAGGTCTTTGAGTCGATTCATTAGGTTGTCTATTTGTGATTTTTTTGACTTTTGGATATAGGCGTTTATGGAAATAAATTCTCCTCTCAGGACTGCTTTAGCTGTGTCCCACAGATTTTGCTAAGCTGTGTCTCTATTGTCATTTACTTCAAAGAATCTTTTGATTTCAATCTTTTTTTCCTCATTTTTGAAGTAATCATTCAGCAGAAGGTTGTTTAGTTTCCATGACTTTGTGTAGAAATGAGAGTTTCTGTTAGGGTTGATTTCTACTTTTATTCCACTGTGGTCTGAGAAGATACATGGTATAATTTCGATTTTTTAAAATTTTTTGAGACATGATTTGTGTCCTAGGGTATGGTAAATCTAAGAAAATGTCCCAGGAGTTGATGAGAAGAATGTATATTCAGTGGTTTTTGGGTAGAATGTCCTGTAAATGTCAGTCAGGCCCATTTGTTCTGGAGTTCCTTTTAAGTCCATTATTTCTTTGTTAATTTTTTGTTTGGAGGATCTGTCCTGTGCTGTCAGTGGGATGTTGAAGTCTCTGGCTATTATGGTGTTGCTATTCATCAATTTGTTTAGATCAAGTAGAGTTTGCTTTATGAATTTGTGTGCACCTAAGTTGGGTGCATTCATGTTTAGAATTATTATGTCTTCTTGTTCAATTGTACCCTTCACCATTATATAGTGACCCTCTATGTCTTTCATTACTTTTGTTGGTTTAAAAACTAAGTTATCTGAAATCAAAAGTGCCACAC
>RJWJ010023865.1:0-25398 GCA_004363605.1 Indri indri
AATCAGTTGGGCAAGGAAGTCATAGTGAGGAATAGTGGGAGGTAATGCTGCAGAACTAAGGAGGAGTTGAATTAGGGAAGTCTTGCTTTAAAGCCAGGTTAAGGGATTGAAATTCAATGGGGAATACTGAAGATTTCTAAACAGGAATTTTTTAAAAAGAAGGAAAAGAAAAACAAACTTCGATTGATTAGGCAGGCATGTGCTTGATGGATTGGAAGAGAGAACAAACTATTGTAGCAATATAGGGGAGAGGTAATAAAAATCCTGAACTATAGTAGTGTCAGTGGTAACTGGGAAGAATAGATAGTTCATGCTGGCTGATTAAAGGATCACAGTGACTCTCAGACCTCAGAATGCATAAGAATCACCTGAAAAAGCTTATTAAAATGCAGATTCCCGGGCCCTACTCCCAGAGATTGATTCAGTAGGTCTTAGCGAAGCCCAAGAAACTGCAGTTTTAACAGCTCCTTCAGGTGATTCTTTATGAAACACAGGCCTCAGGCTCTGTACTCTTCCTTCTTCTCGCTAGATCCTTACCTTCTCAAAAGTGATCTCAGATGTACTACTCTAGACCTGGTATCCCAAGTTTCATCTGCCAGACTCTGTCACCTGGACACTCTGTTGGCACCTCTAGGGTGTTCAGAAGTAAATTCATCATCTCATCCCTTGCTCCTCTTCCTTCTCCTGTTTTCCTGTGATGCTTCTGATATCACTAGTCTCCCTGCTGTGGCCCTGACTCATCATGCTTGAATATCAACCTCATCCACCGTAATCAACATCCAATTTTTATTTTTTTATGATCTATCTCATATATATCCCACTCCTTTTCTATTTCCATTGCTTCCATGCTATTACCTTCTACCCAGGCTACTGCAATAATTTCCTACCTTGTTGCCCTGCCTTTAATCGTGCTGTCAGAATAAATTCCTTCTAAACTGCAGCTCCGAATATGTAACTCCTTGTACTAGCTTCCTACCCTGCAGATTGAAGACCAACCTCAGCTTGGCAGCACGTCTTCCATGGGTGCCTATTCTATACTGACTGCCTTATTTTTCTAAGGATTGTAAATAACATACGTAAAGTCCTTACTCTCGAGCTGGTCTTCAGTAATGGTAATTATTATTGTTGCTGCATTCACCCTATCATAATCCAGCTAAATAAGATCACTTTGATATGTTCCCTGCAGTTTTGTGTTGCTTGTATTTTCTTCATCACACTTTCACTGAATCTCTCCACATCTCAAATGTTATCTTTTCTGAGAAACCTTCCCTGATTCTCCAACCACAATGTAATGTGTTTGTACTTTAAACCCCAGAGGACATTGGACTTCTTGTTGGACCTATGTGATCCCTTTCCCTTCGTTGGACTGTGGGCTTTTTCGGGATTAGCACAGAGGTTTTGGTCTCCTGTTCCTTCCAGCTCTTCCTAGTGTCCTGTCCTTGCTAGTGCTCACTAAACATCTATTGAATGGAACCTGTGGTTGTTACTGATCATTAGCATGTTTGCTGATAAAAGCTTAAAAGACCCCTCTCTAGGCTCATCCCATTTTAAAAAGAGAATTCCTAGGGAAAACAAACACAAAAACCCTCTGGATATAAAAGATTGAGGCTGAATTGACTGGAAGTGGAGTTGACATTTTAGTCTAGGGGTTGCCCATTCTACCTTGAAATACCAGCCCTAGGCATGTATCAATGATGACACCATCTTGTGGCCATGGTCGCCTTCATGAACCAGGCTGCAGCAAACCAAAGTATCCTTCTGAACACTCAGAAACTGCTCTGCCAACCTCCCACATGTCCTTTGCCTCTTTCCTTTTTAGGGTGTGAGTACAGAAGCCTTAGCATAACTGCTTGCCTCCCCTACTAGAGATTTACTGCTGCATGAACAGGTATCAAAACCAAAAGACCAAAATGACCCCAAATAGCCCTATAGGCCAGAGAAATCATTGCAATGAAATCAACAAGCTGTTAATATCCCAGGCAAGAAAGTACTTTTGCAACATACAACACTACCTTTGTTATATTAATTACAGTAGCATTTCTGCTGTGTACCTAAGTAAGCTGGGTAAAATATGGATGAAAGTTATTATAAGCATCTCAACCTAATTTAAATATGCCATGTATTTTTATCAACTGGAACTGTAACTCCATGTTAGAAAATTGGTTTAAATTTTATAAAGAACAGCTACATTTGCTATACTTTGGATTTAGGCACTAGGTTTAGGATGTCCTTTTTAAATAAAAATAATTTTGATCAGTAACCATATACCTTACATTCATTACTCATTTTTAAATATTTTATGAATCTTTTAGTTGTGGGATCCAGAAAAGAATGAAAAACGGCAGCAACTTTTTTTGCAAGAGGTACAGATGGGAGAACTTTGGTTATCTAGAGGTAAGAATGTAACATTCTTTTGTAAGTTATTTTAAAATTGATGTTCAAGAAATATTTATTGATTAGTGTTTGTATGTCAAATAACTAGCTAGATGTGTTAAGCAATTTGTTCCAGTTAAAGAGAAACTGTCCCAGCATTTTCCCATCATCACATAGTCCCCCTCCACTATGTTAGTGTTCAAGTTTATGTTGGCAGTCTCAAAAGTGGGCAGATGGGAAAACAAAGCCAAACTTGAGAACACCTCATTTATTGTCATGGAGAATTCTAAGTAAATGAATTTTACAAATGACTAAATGTTAAGAATCAGAATTTTAAAATTTTGACTGGTTTATAAAATTTTCTGATTTTCTTAGAATATTCTTAATAAAATACTTACTTTTGTTGGTAAAATCATTATGAACGACCATTCTTGTACGGTGTTTAATGTGGTGATGCCTGTAGGGGCTACCTTACACTTAGTGGTCATAAACTATATTTTGAATTATAATTTATTTCCACCTAATTCCAGATAGATTTGATAAAACTTCACAATACTGTCAATATTGGTGGTAGATAATATATATTATGTATATATGTATAAATATTATATATGGTAATCATAATGTTCTTATTCTGATGTTAAACCCTGGAAAGGAAAAGAATTTGTCTTAAGACTTCTTAATGTAAGGGATGACTGATGTTCCTGGTAAATCAGCATTACACCCATCAAGTACTGTATTTTTTTAAATGTTGCAAACTGCTATGTATATCACAATGCCTGTACCTGATTTTGCCTTTCTGTTGTCTTTTTTCAAAAGAATTTTTCAACCTGTATGTAAGTGGGTAGCACCCTCCAGGATTTATAAAAACAAAGAGGAAGTCACGATCCTAGACAACTCACAGCAACAGCAATGCCCAAGATTTTTACTTTATTCAATGACTTAAAACCATATAAAGGTTTTGAGAAATGAAAAAAGTTGCAGCCATTCAAAATCATTGCACATTAATTATAATTTGAAATTTTAGTATTTTATGGAGTACTGATCTTTGCTTTTAGATGGAGTAATTTTTTAAGTGGATTAAATATATCTGCCAAATATTTATGGCAAAATGAACAGTTAGAACTGACTTAAATGATATCAACAGGAATGACTTTACACAGCTAATGAAACTTAAACTAAGGACCTTCATTTGCACAGGCCTCATTCAAGGCCCCCTAGTAATAATTTTGTATTCATAATTTTATATTCTTTTGTTTTTTTGACCCACAAACCACACACAAGAATGATATTCTTTTTCTTAAACAGGGCCCTCAAATTCTGTAAGCTAGGGGCCTCACGAAACCTGGATTCATCCCTAGATATGGATACTTCCTGGATATAGGGTCAATTAAAATAGGTAAAACCTTTCAACTTTAACTTTTATTGAATTGGGTAGTATATAGATAGGGAAGAAAATTCTGAATTGTAAGTCAAAAGAAAAAATAACATTTTATCCCCATTCACTTTATGTTTAACAGCTATCATGTAATAGTCTAGATTTAGAGGTGGATAAGTTACAAATATTTCGATGATTAGAAAATTGCAAAGTTGGGTTTTTAAATTTTTTCCTCTCTCAAAGGTGATAACATTTTTTTCTGTGAACCCTTAAATTGATTCATTAGCTCTCTAAGGGTTATATACTTTTTCTTATCATCCTGTTATTTTAGAATGAAGAGTTATATACTTACATAATTTTAATGCAGTTTTCAGTCTTGGCTACTTATTCTTTAAATCTCCATCAAACCCCAAACCAATTAAATCAGAATGGGGTGGAACCCCAGGCATATTTTTAAAAATTTCCCTAGATTACTACAATATAAATCCAACATTGAGAACCAGTGTAGTATTCTAATGTGGTAATTTTCACCCAGTTTTGTACAATCTTCTCGACATTCTCCATTCCCCTTTGCCATCTCCCCAGTTTTCATTTCTTTGCTATCAGGTAGAATATAGTTCTACAGCCATCTCAACTGTGGCTGTTTATAAGGGACTGTAGGCCCAATAATTTAGATTGAAATTTTAAGGAGCTGGTGTGACTGAATTTATTGGTTGGTTGACTTAATTGACCAAATCGTATCAGCTCCCTGAAGCTATAATATTGTTAATTTCAAATAAACCTTAGTGAAATACTAGTACAGTATTTCATGTGAGAAATACCTTCTTATTAAATGTGTGAGAAATACATTACTAAAAGCTCAGCAATGAAAATTGCTCGTGTTGAAAATGTAAAATTAGTTATCTAGATAGACACAAAACCTAAGTCTTAAAATCTACATAATATTGAGAAAGCTTGCTTTGTGTATCTAAGTCAGGTCATGTCCCTTAAGGTTTTTCAGTTTAAGCTTAATACAAATCTTTGGAAAACATTTTTTTCTGTCATGTACTTTTCATATGAGCATGTATTTGAACGAATAAATGGAAAATTAGTTTCAGTTCATAAGAACCCTATATATTTAACTGTAGTGAAGTATATTTCCTACCTAGTTATATGACGTATGTCAAAATTTCAATTTCTATGATTATATAATACCAGAAAAGAGGCAGTGTACTCTAGTCTCAGTGATCAGAAAATTAGGTTCTATTCCTAGGATTCTGGCATTAATTAGCTTTGAAACCTTAAATCATTTCACTGATCTTTGCCTCGGTTTCCTAAAAGTAAAACAAGGGAGTAAGACTTAAGTCATTCCATGTTCTAACTTAAACAGAAATGCTAGGATTAATTTGTACTCTTCACAAATTTTTATTCCTTGTTTCTTCACAGCCAATCATCCTAAAACTCATTTTAAAACTTAGAAATCATAATTCATAAATTTCTTGTTCTCTTCCTCTGGATATATAATTCATGTTACATTAAATCTTGTTTCAATCCTGATAATGAAATCTATTTTTAAAGTTTCATTTAGCTAGAACAGATGTTTCACTTGTAATATTTTACCAATCACACATGTAAAGATAACCCAGCTCGTGTTAATAAAAGCAGCCCACACTTAAAAAAAAAAAAAAAAAACCTCGGTACCTTCTCCCTCATATACCCAAATTGCAGGACATGAAATTTTCCAATGCAAGAATGCAATTCTAAACAGTATAAGAATACACTTACTGTAATTTGCCTCATAAATTATTCATATTGCAGCTTCACCATGGTGAAGCTCAACATTTCCCCCATTTGTACTCTACTCTTCACAAGACTTGTCTGTATAGTCTTTAGTTCGATATGCTTTTTAATTTTTAAAGCTTGTTGCTTTCTTGGTAATTTGTAGAATGTCTACTTTGAAGAACTTTAAAATTTTCCTCAAAACTTACCAATCTGTTTCAGGAGAACGTAGAATGGGGGTTGAACACCTCAGCAATGCCCTTTTAGTGTGTGGGCAACCATGGGAACTTCTGAAGGTTTTCAAACACACACTCCCTCCCAAGGTATTTGAGATGCTGTTGCACAAAATTCCCCTTATTTGCCAGGTGAGCACATATTTAATTATCTTTGACAAATGTACGTGATGAACAACCAAGTTGGGCTTGATTATATAGAAATTGCAAAGTATGTGTGTGAATTGGCTAAAATTTTGAGTGTGATCTCTGAATTTTTGGTTGCTTTTCGTGCTTTAAGATGAAGCAAGCCTATTCTTTCATGTTCCTTTGACTATAATGAACTGTATATTTTGTTGAGTATTATACATGTTTCAACACTTCAACTTTAAAGTAGAACAATACTTCTGCTTTCTATTAACATACAAAACATAGAAATCACTTTGATAAATATAAGCATACAGGCTAATTAGTGTTCTCTTAAATACAAGTTTAGATTGGTATCAAGTGAAATCCATTCATAAGCCTATTGATTAACAGGTATCAGTCCACTTACATTTTACCAAACTGCTTCGTATACTTATGCATCAACTAGAATTCCTACAAATGCTTGGATTTCCTTCAGGATTCATTAGTCATAGGACATTACTTGAACTTCAGTTCACTTTTTATTAGACTGATCCCATGTCATGGCTAAGAATATACTGTATATTGTCCATCAGACTCAGAATCATTCACTGGACTCTTAGGTTTTGAACAAAACACAAACAACAGACTCCAGTAGAACAGTTAACTCTTAAACATTCCCAAGCTAGTCACAGATGGGATGTTTCCTGAAGATATATGCAAATGTCAGTAGGATAGGAATATGTAATGCTCACCCTGACACAAGGGAGGCAAAAAAAGGATTGTGGATTGAAATGCTTAGCAAGTAACTATTTTATGTATTTACCAGCAATTTGAGGCAGACATGAATGAACAGGAATACTTGGAGGACGATCCTGATTGAAAAACATTTCAATGTATCCACAGTCCAGTCAGAATACTATGGTACTATATAGTATAAACAACTGCTCAGTGATATTTCCATTTATTTTACTTTTAGTAATAAAAATTTTTTTCTATCTCATACATGATTGAACACATATTTTGCTTTAAAATTAACAGTCACAATTGAAGAAACAATGGTTTATTTTTCTAATCAAGTGACCAAGCTGCTGAATCTTAAGGCCTCAATAAATGTTGCATCTTATTATTTTCATTGAATAATAAAACCTTCCATTTTGATTATTCCTGGTAAATAGCAATTTTGTTTCTCCAGTGGCTTCCATTTGCCAAACAGTCACAACAGATGGTTTAACATGGTGGCTACTGCTTTCAGGGGGTTCTATCAGGTGACTCCTCATTTCCAGTACAGCAGCTCTTGGCAATCTTTCATCGAAAGTCCATCCATCAGGACTTCTCTATCGTGGCTGGCCAAGGAGTCCTGCTTTGGCTGCCAGAGCTTCATTCTGCTGAATATGATATTCCTGAAATCTCATGGATATTCTTTGTGTCATTTTTAAATATTTCTGTAAGCAATGTTCTGAACAGGTGGTCTAGAAATAAAAAGGGAAGATCCAAGAGGCAATACAAAATAACAATTTTTAAAAATGCACGTATTCCAAAAGAATAGCCAGTGGGTGCTTTTCTTTTCTTTGAATATATCTGAGAATCAAATATTATTATTAATGGGTAGCAGGTGACCATAGCTTTCAATTGTTGATACTTTAATACATTGACAAGAACATATATTGAATGCCTACCAGTTTGTAGAAACTAAGAACAGTGGAATCCCTGCCTTCAAGAAGCTTCTGGACTAGATTTCTACAGATATGCGTCAATATTAAGTGTAAGCCCACATGCCTATCCTCTTATTCAGACTGTTAAAATGTAGACCCAACAGCAAGTTTATTCCTTTTTAATAAGAAACCCCATTTTCAATGTTCTTAACTTAATTCACAACTTTTTAAGAAGAATATTACACTCCTAAACTCAATTCTTTAACAAGTACTTATTGATTGAGGGTTATATGCTAGGTTCTTGGCATGCTTATTTATCAACATCTTCCACTGAAGGATGTTTATGTCATTTTGAGCAAATATATAAGCATTTTGATTAAGGAAATTAAAAGTTAAGATTTCTAATAGGGTTGGGTTTTCAGAGTCCACCTATGCAATATGAGCCAGCAAATTCAAGCTTTGCTTTTTCCAGAGTCAACTAGAGTTCTCAGGGCCAGAGAGAAAGGCTGTGTCAAGTTTCTCTAGCCAGGCCATCTTGACTGAAAGGTAATTAGTAAGAATCTTTGCTGTGGAACAATAACTCAGCAGCCCCAGGCATCTCTAAAATGGTCTGCCTTGGTACAATATGACTGTCATATTAAATTTGGCATTGTTAAACTCAGTGAGGCCAGGTGCGGTGGCCCACGCCTGTAATCCTAGCACTTTGGAAGGCCCAGGAAGGAGAATCACTTGAGGCCAGGAGTTTGAGACCAGCCTGAGCAACACTGAGAGACCTCATGTCTGTAAGAAATAGAAATATTAGCTGGCCATGGTGGCATGTGCCTGTTAGTCCCAGCTACTCAGGAGGCTAGGACAGGAGAATTGCTTGAGTCAGAAGTTGGAGGTTGCAATGAGCTATGATGATGCCATTGCACCCTAACCTGGGAAACGGAGCAAGACCTTGTCTCAAAAAATCATACCAAAAAACAACAATAAAAACCCCTCAATGCCATGGGGTCCTTGGCTGTTTCAGTGCCTCAAAGCAATGGAACATAAAAGGTAGCCCAAATTCCAGTAGTAAGTAGGAATAAGTGAAATGCTTAGTGTGATCCTATTTATATTACTCATGACAAGCTTGGAGAATTTTTAGTGAGCAACATCTTTTCATACCTCTTCAGGTTTTACTTCTCTTGTTGTGAAGTCTTTAACACAGTCCAAAAAGCAGGTTTCTGTAAGTTTATTGTAGGTCCCAAGAAATTCCTTAAACTACAAACAAATCAGAAGGTTCTTTAATATTTGGTTTTTAAAACAAAGATGCTTTGAAACTTAAATTACCGATATTTTGAATTTAGACAAAATATCCCGTAATACCTGAAATCATAGGTTCTTTTGCTAGCTTAAATGGGTATAATACAATCTATAACATAGTCTTATTTTCTAATTGAATATTTTTCCTTATCAGTCAAATGAAAAATACACATGCTCCACATCGTTTAATATCCACTTTTGGAAAATGAAACAGGAACATTTATTTTGACTGACATGGTTGCATCCAGTGGTGCCTTTACGTTTTTTTGCAAACTCCCTTTCCCTTAATTAGAGTACCTTACCTGTTTTATCTGATCAGATTCTGGTATTTGTGCAGCCATATTCTTTTGGTATGTTTATTAGTTACCTGATTTAAAAATTAAAAAAAAAAAAAAGGTTGTTAATCTATAAACAAATGTTTTTAGGTTAACTGAGAAGTTAGGTAATCATTGTTCATATTTTGTAAATTTCTGTGTATGTAATATGCCACCCCCCCCCCAGTTTCCCAGATCATTAATGATAATAGAGTTTTAAAATATTAGTGTACATGCTAAAGAATTGTAACTTCAGGATGGAGCAAACTAATTTCACTTAATGAAAAAGAAGAGGCTTTTTTTTTTTTTTTGAGACAGAGTCTCACTCTCTTGCCTGGGCTGAGTGCCGTGGCGTCAGCCTAGCTCACAGCAACCTCAAACTCCTGGGCTCAAGCGATCCTTCTGCCTCAGCCTCCCGAGTAGCTGGGACTACAGGCATGCGCCACCATGCCCGGCTAATTTTTTTCTATATAGTTTTAGTTGTCCAATTAATTTCTTTCTATTTTTGGTAGAGACAGGGTCTCACTCTTGCTCAGGCTGGTCTCGAACTCCTGAGCTCAAGCAATCCTCCTGCCTCGGCCTCCCAGAGTACTAGGATTACAGGCATGAGCCACCGCGCCCGGCCAGAAGAGGCTTTTTAAAAAAAAATGACTTAAGCAACAGAAGTTTGGATTTTATCAAAGAACTTTAACGGGCCTCAGTAGTCATTTTATAATACCCTCATTTTCCAAGTAAGAAACAGCCTCTCTGGAGACATTCAAGCAAAAGTTGGACAACTCTCAGAAAAATAGGGGAAAAAAGGGGGACCTTTTCAACTTGATAAACATCTACAAAAAACTCCATGGGCTACATACTTAATGATGAAGTAGACAATATTTTCCTATAAGATTGTGAGGAAAGATGTCCACTCTCACCACTCTTATTCAACATACTGCTGAAAGTTCTATCCAGTGTAATAAGGCAAGAAAAGGAAATAAAAGTCATAGAGACTGTAAAGGAAGAAAATAAAACCATCTCTATTTGTAGATAACATGATTGTGAACATAGAAAATCCTAACAAATCTACAAAAAACCTTAGAATTAACAAGTGAGTTCAGCAAGGCTGCAGGATACAAAATAAACATACAAAAATCAATTGTATTTCTACATATTAGCAATGAACACATGCACACTGAAATTAAAAATAAAATATTTACAATTACTCAAAAAAAAAGGATTTAGGGGTAAATCTAAAAAATCTAACAAAACATGTATATAGGGCTTGTATGTTGAAAACTACAGAATGATGACAAAAGAAATCAAAGACATAAAAGTCTACCTGATTTCAAGACCGTATACAGCTACAGGAATCAGTGCTGTGTAGTATTGGTGGAGGGACAGAC
The DNA here is from genome assembly GCA_004363605.1 of Indri indri. Lineage (NCBI taxonomy): Eukaryota > Metazoa > Chordata > Mammalia > Primates > Indriidae > Indri > Indri indri. The sequence goes on from RJWJ010023865.1 coordinate 10,486, forward strand.
AAATAGATCAATATAACAGAGAACCCAGAAATAGATTCACACAAATAAGCCCAACTGATTTTTGGTAAAGGTGTAAAAGCAATTAAATAAAGGAAGGATAGTCTTTTCAACAAATGGTACATCTACAGTCACAAACTTTAACCATGAATTAAGTCTCTCACCTTAACATAAAAATTTACTCAAAATGAATCAGGGACTTAAAAGTAGTAGATAAAACTACTAAAACTTTTAGAAAAATATGAGAAAATCTTAGGGCTTCATAGCTAGGCAAAGAGTTCTCAGATTTGATATCAAAAGCATAATCCATAAGAAGAAAAATTAATAAATTAGACTTCTTCAAAATTAAAAACTTTTGACAAGGATTCATTGCTGCTAAAAAAAAATGTTTTGTGAAAGTATCATTAACAAAATGAAAAGATGAGCTACAGACTGGAAAAAAATATTTGCAAATTGCATATCTAACAAAGAACTAGTAAGTAGAAGATATCAAGAACTCTTAAAATTCAACAATGAAAACAATTAGTAAATGGGCAAAAGCCATGAGAAGATATTTCATCAAAGACGACATACAGATGGCTAGTAAACACATGAAAAGATGTTCAACATCATTAGCAGTTAGGGAAGCACAAATTAAAACCACAATGAGGCCCAGAGTGGTGGTGCATCCCAGTGCTTTGAGAGGCAAAAGGATCACTTGAGGCCCAGGAGCTTGTTACCGGCCTGGGCAACAGAGACCACATCTCTACAAAAAAGTTTTAAAAATTAGCTGGGTGCAGTCATATGCAACTACCATACGACCTAGCAATTGCATGTCTGGGCATTTATCCTAGAGAAATGAAAATTTATGTTCACATGAAAACCTGTATATGAATGTTTATAAGAACTTTGTTCATAAAAGTCAAAAACTGGAAACAACCCAGATACTCTTCAGTGGGTGAATGGTTAAGAAAAACTGGTACATCTATACCACGGAATATTACTCAGCAATAAAAAGGATGAGGTATCGATACATAGTAACAGCCTGGAAAATTATGAGTAAAAAAGATTATATATTGTATGATTGTATTTATACAATGACAGCATTTTTCTCTTTTTTTTTTTGAGACAGAGTCTCTCTCTGTTACCCGGGCTAGAGTGCCATGGAGTAAGCCTAGCTCACAGCAACCTCAAACACCTGGGCTCAAGTGATCCTCTTGCCTCAGCCACCCAAGTAACTGGAACTAAAGGCATGCGCCACCTCATCTAGTTAATTTTTTCTATTTTTAGTAGAGACGGGTCTGCTTGCTCTTGCTCAAGCTGGTCTCAAACTCCTGAGCTCAAGTGACCCTCCCGCCTTGGCCTCCCAAGGTGCTAGGATTATAGGCGTGAACCACCTGCGCCCAGCCTACAATGACAGAATTACAAAAATGGAGAACATATTAGTGGTTGCTAAGGATTAAGGAGGGGGTGGGGACAGGAGGGAAGTGGGTATTGTTACAAAGGCAAGGAGAGACCTTTGTAATAGAAACATTCTGTATCTTGACTGTATCAATATCCTGGATGTGATATTAAACTCTTTTTGTAACATGGTAACATCTTACAAAACTGGGTAAAGGGTACCAGGGATCTTTGTGTTATTTCTTATAACTGCATGTGAATCTATGATAATCTTAAAAAATCAGCCAGCACCGTGGCACATGCCTGTAATCACAGCTACTCAGGAGGCTGAGGCAGGAGGATCACTTGAGCCCAGGGGTTTGCAGCTGGAATGAGCTATGACTGGGCTACTGCACTCCAGCCTGGTTGACAGAGCAAGACCCTGTTTCTAAAAATATAAATAAATAAAAGAAAAAATGATATTGTACAACTTCATAGTTCTTGCCAAAGAATAAGATGTAAGTTCCAAACTAGAGTTCTTTTGGATTCCCACTAAGAGTCTGAAAAGATCCAAGAACTAGGAAGACAATTTTTTTGGAAGTATTAAATGAAAGCATTGTTTTGTGGGAAAATACAAGGGTAATAAAAGATGCATTAAGGACTTGGTTTACCAACAGGCTTCCAGCTAAAAGCACAAGAGGTCACCCACTAGACCTTGGGCCTTTTGTATTGTTGAACTAGTACAGTACACCACTTGTACTTCAGAAAGACACGCAGCAAACTGGACTTTCTACAAGTGACACCAAAAAGAAAACAGATCTGATTTCCTTACTTATAATACCTTAAAAATTTACATGATTGTTAATAGTAATGCCAAAATCTCATACTCTTTTTTATTCCCATCCTTATATTTCTTTGGGTTAAAATTCATATTTATTGACTTTTCAACCAGAGGTCAGAAAGGCATAAAGTATGAAATTCTTAAATGTTCTGTTAGTTTCTTTCCTTTTTTTTTTTTTTGAGACAGAGTCTCGCTCTGTCACTCTGGCTAGAGTGCTGTGGCATTAGCCCAGCTCACAGCAACCTCAAATTCCTGGGCTCAATCCTCCTGCCTCAGCCTCCCAAGTAGCTGGTGCTACGGGTGCACACCAGCATGCTTGGCCAATTTTTCTAAGTTTTGTAGAGACACAGGGGTCTCAGTCTTGCTCAGGCTGGTCTGGAACTCTTGACCTCAAGCGATCCTCCCATCTCGGCCTCCCAGAGTGTTAAGTTTCAGAGACTGGTATAGTGTGCTTGCTGCCTTTACTCCCTCTTCCCCCTTATATAATTCATGGTGACAAATGACGGCTGTTATTGAGAAGTCTTTGACAAGATAGATGAGGAGTGCCCCAAGTAGTGTTGGTGTGACTGTTCTTTATTTAAAATTATTTTCTTGATACTGTCTTTCAACATACATTCCTTAATTGCTTGAACCCAGGAGTTCAAGGCTGCAGTGAGCTATAATTATACCACTGCACCCCAGCCTGGGCAACAGAGTGAGGCCTTGTCTGTTAAAAAAAAAAATTATATAAACAAACACACACACACACACACACACTCACTCACTCACTCACTCTCCTTAAACAGTATATGTTTCTTCCTGTAAATGAAATAAAGGTTATGACATTATAAGATATACTCTATTAAATTTTCAGTAAATAAAAGATAAATAGTTCTATCATTCAAAAATCACTATGTTAACATTATGATTTTTCTCTAGAATCATTTGATTATATATATTTTTAAATATTTTTCCAGACCTACAATTAATCTCAAGAGCTAACAGTCAGCAGTTTTCTTAAGTCTGCTTAAATCTCCAAAGCTATTTTCTATAGGCACCAATATCAAGATTATGGTACACAGAATTGTAGGCAATTGTTCTTAGAAAATACTGGAGACAATTGAGTGAATAAATGATTTTCAGATTTATTTGCTAGTTGGAGGTCTTTTAAATCTTCCACCATTCATTTTGCAGTAATTTAATCATAAGTTATGATGACTGACAAAGTCCAACAGCCACACAGACCACCTGATGGTAAGAACAGGTAGGATTGTGGTTGTCCTCTTATTTGATCCTAGTTTCCAGATATTATAACAAATGTTGTTATTGTAGAGGCAAAAATACAATCAGGGGTTACCTTCTGGTTATATCTCTGAAACCTGGAGAGGGAAAGAAGGAATTAGAGAGTTCTAGAGTCCCTGGCTTAGATCTTGGGAATTATTACAGCAATGCTGTTATTTTTGTGCCAAACAAAATATAACATAGAACCAAGGAACCTAAGAGTAAAGGAAGATCTTATCAGCCATCAAGTTCAAACCTTTTCTGATGCATGAGTTTCCTTTCTGTTCTGGAAAAGTTGTCCAACTTTTTCTTGAATGTCTCGAGTGAGGCTGTTTCTTACCTGAAAAATGAGGGTATTATAACATGACTACTGAGACCCATTCAAGTTCTGATAGTCTTTGATAAAATCCAAACTTCTGTTGCTTAAATTGTTTTTTTAAAAAAAGCCTCATCCTTTTATTAAGTGAAATTAGTTTGCTGTATCTATTCTGAAGTTAAATTCTTTAGCATGCATGCTAATATTTAAAAAAAATACATATTGTCATGCTATCCTTATTTTTCCATGTAGTAACTATACATTACACTTCCCTTATGGTTGTCATAATAATCCTAGGAGGGATGATTCAGAAATATCAAGAAACTTACTGGGCAGCTGGAGCCTACTAACTAAGGTGTTTGGACTTCAAAATCCAGTATTTTCCCCTTCACACCCAAGACCTAAAAACATTTTCCAAATAGCCAAACACATGTTATAAGCTAAGTGATTAAACCTACCATCATAAAACATGGGTCTCAATATTAGGTGTTTCATAGTGTGATGCAGTAAGGTATACAGCATCACTTATGTGGTATGCTTGCCAGAATGTTTATCTGACTCTGATCATGAGGGAATAATTAGGAAATTCTACAATATGGGATAACTTGTAGGATGACTGGGCTGGTCTTTTAAAAAATGTCAGTCATAAAGAAAAGGGGTTTGGGGCTGATCTAGATTAAGAAGCTAAAAAGTCATGACAACTAAACACAATTTATAGACCTTGATTGGATCCTGAATCAAAAAAGAAACATTTTTCAGATTAAAATAAAGGCATTTTGGGGATAATTGGGGAAATCCGAATATATTAAATATGATAATCTTATTGAGGCTACATAATAGAATGACCTCAAGGAGATCTATGCTGTACAAATTAGGGTTAAAGGTCATGATATCTGAAACTCATTTGCAAATGGTTCAGAAAAAAATGTATTTATATACATACATGTAGAGAAAGAGAGTGGGAAAGAGAAATCAAATCCAGTAAAAGAATGCTAACAACAAAAAAGAAATAAAGGAAAGCAAAAATCTCGTAAGCCATGTTTTTTGTTCTAGGGCTATCAGTATCTTTTATTCATTAGGTCAAATGTCTAAATTGATCTGAACTAATTTGTTTGGTATAACTGAACAGGACTCTACCAGATGACCTTTTAGTTTAGATTATTTGCAGCAGGTTTAGTAAGTTGTATCTGATTAATTGACAGCCATAACTCATCTTATTATTTAGCAGAGCAAAACATACTTTGGAAAGACTACTGCATACTGCTTTCAATTTGAAAAGCTAGCTTCAAGGCAAAAAGTATGAGCCTAAGAGGACTAGACTAGATGGGGACAAGACTACTTGGGTTTTGTTTTTGTTTTTTGAGAGAAGGTTTTGCTCTGTTGCCCGGGCTAGAGTGCAGTGGTGTCATCATAGCTCACTGTAACCTCAAACTACTAGGCTAGAGCGATCCTCCTGCCTCAGCCTCCCAAGTAGCTGGGCCTAAGTACTTGGTTAACATCAGCTGTGATAGTAAAGGACTTGTAAGATCCAAATTATTTATTCAAGTCATTTTAATGAGTGCCTTGGCGCTCAGACCTTAGAGACTGGAGAAGAGAAGTCACTGTTTCTTTCAAAGCTAAGTTTCACCTAGAAAATAAGTGAGTTACATAATCTCCAAGGTCTCTTGCAGCTCTGACATTGTCATTCTATCTTTTAATAAACACAGTATACAACAAATTGTGAACAGGTACAGCCTATGAACACAATAGCAAAGGAGAAAACGTAACTGATATAAAAAATGATCATTAATTACAGAAATTCATCAAGATACAAAAAAATATTTAAAAGGTTCTCCAAAGCGGGGCCCTTAAGGTCTCCTTTAAGTCTAGACTTCTATGAAAGTAGACAGCTGAGATATAAAAAAATAAAATTCGTTATTTATCTTTTACATCGGACTATATTTTTTGCTTTGATTCATCTATTTTAAAGCCTCTAGTAAGGCGTAAAGGGAAAGCTCTAAGCGCGACCTCGAAAATTAGCACATCAGGGAAGGAATGTTACCTCTGGTATTCCGTCTAGAGACGGTATTTCAGTTAAAGGAGGCTCTTCTACCTGTCGGCTCAAGGTCATGGTGTGGTTACCCTACAGTATAATTCTCTCGCTGTCCCAAAACAAGACTCTGACTTCCCAAATCTGGGTTGGGGCTGGCTCAGAGCCTCAAGTTCCTACCCTCACCCCGCTGACACGGCCCCTGGCCAGGTAAGAACCGGCCCAGAGGACGCGATGCCCGGCTCCGCAGCCCCAGACAACTCCACGTACACGCGGCGGCCTCCTCCGGAGACCCCACCACCTTTTCGGAGTATAGCCTGCTGCCCCACCACCCGGGAACCAGGGATTCTGAAGGCAGAAAAAAGAGACCATACTCAAGCACAGGCTCTCGCATCCGACATCTGTACGAGGCTGGCGGGCTACGCTGGGTTGAGTCTGGGGACAGAGGGTCAGGATCAGGGCAGGCGCTGCGGCCGCTCCATAGGAAAGAACACGTGGGAGCAGTGATGTCAAGAGCACTTAAACCCTTCGACGCCGATTCGTTATAACGGGAGGACATCTAGAGGAAAAAGCTGATACCAACAGCGAATTATAAAATCACCTAAGAATTAATTTTGTGGTTTTCTGCTTAGACAACGCTATTTCAGACTTCCTCGCTAATAACGACCGGAATCTGTCGAAACTTTTTGGAAGCCTAATTTACTTAATTGTACACCCCCCGCCCCCAACGGTCTCCAAGAGCTACACTGTAAACGGTCCCTAATACACACAAGTAGTATTACCGGCTAAGTCGGGAACTCTTCAGATCTTCGATGAGTGTCTTGGGTTTTATTTAATGTTAAATCTTATGGGGGCAATGTGCTACCTTAAAAAAAATAAATCCACCCTGTTTTAAGTATTTTGCGGGGAGTTTGTTTCCACCCGGAGAGGGATGGAAGAGCACCGGAGAGCAGTTAGCTTTTTGGTTGGATGCTGTGGATGATTTTCTTGGCGCGCATGCACGTTGTGTCTCAAGGGCGGGTTTAAAGGAAGTGGGTGTTGATCAGCGGGCAACTGACGCTGTTATCAGGTTAGACCTGGGACGGCGAGGTTACCGGGCGGCCTGGAGGCCCAGAGGGGTGAATTTAGGTGTCCGATGGTTGCATCTAGAAGGGTGTCTAAGAGTCTCTGACTGACGAAGGCTATTAAGCTTCTTATATGGGTGATTTTTAAAAAAATAGCGTTTCAGTTTTATCTGCTTGACTCCCTAGTTTCAAACCTTAATCCCGCCTCCGTATCTGTTTGCTTTTGCACTACGAGCCTCTCGGGTTGGGGAGTGATCTGTTAATTATGGTTATTGTTGCTGATGCGGGCGTTCTCTTGTCACCCCCACTTTCAGATTCATTGGCGTGATGCATTAGTTGACTGATTGGGATTAATGGGTAAATATGACTTTACAGTCATTTTTAATCTTGGATTAAATACCAAAATTTAAATTTTCAGTTTAGTGGATTTAGACATTTTAAAAACAGCTGACTGCGTGTTCTAAAATCACTTTTGAGATTTACGTTTTCTTTATATCCCCCTCGCTCCTTCTACCCCTCGGTCCTCAAAGAGGTGAAAATTTTGTTTCGAAGTCTTATAAATACAGAAGAAATTTCTTTCAGTCAGAACTGTGGGACTAGTTTTGTTATCAATAATATGAAAGGCTCTGAGGTTAGCCCGGAAAAGAAAAAAAGGGTTAAAATACCAGCGAGGAGACTTTGTGAGGTAGTTTCTCCAAATCATGGAGATAATTTGGCTTTGCTGAAAGATGAGTTGCCCTGTGTTCCTCCAGCGTTGCCTGCAAATAAACGTTTTCCTGTTAGAACGAGGACTAGCTTGAATGGAACATCATGTGGTATGTGATTGCATATAGTTTCTCAACCAGCTATCACTTTTTAAAATATTTTAGTCCTTATTTTCATTTCATTTTGTTTGTTTCAAAATTTAGAGGATTCTTAATGTTTAAATTCCTGGAATGTAAGATAGAAGTCTAGTTTGCACATATGTTTAAAGACTGAGTCTGTTTCCTGGGAAAATGGCCAGGCAGAGTCTACAGTGCTAGAACAGATTGAACGAATGAAACTTTAACGTCTCCTATTGTAGTGGAGTTTTTTTGTTTGTTTTTGGCGTGGGTTTTTGCCCATTGTTCTTGTTCAAATCTGTGATGGACACACTTAATTTGTATAATGTGGTTTACTTTCCCCAGTTGTGCTTTTCCCCAAATGCTCTATTTTCTTTTTATAGTAGAAAAGCATGACTACCATTGACGGCTTCCATATTCCAATTCACTTAACCTGTCTAGAGCTCAGTGAAAATGAAGATAACATAGCCATAACCTATTTTACTGGTAATTTTTAGGATCTAATTAATGAATATATGGGGAAAAACAAAAAAATCCTTTAGTAATGGTGCTTTTTTGGGGGGTACGGTGGTGACACTCTAATAGACCTGCTGTTAAATCAGACTTTTACATCATATACGTATTGCTACCCATGGTTTGTTCACATCCAACAGTCTACTGATATATTTTAAAGCATTTTATATTTATCTCACTTTGTCAGTACTGAACCCTTATTTTTATTTTCTCAAGTATCAATTGTAAAAACTGTCATTTGGATATACTTAAATACATTTTCCTGATTTTTTTTTTTTTTGCATATGAAGTGTCTTCCAATTGAGTCCCACCTTAATATGGAGTTTATAGTTCTTGAATCATGCCTATACAGTTTCTAAAGGTAAAGTTCAGATTTAAAAATCACTAAAATTGACTGTCTGATTTTGTTAGGTTCAACAGACTTAACTTCTGCTAGAAATTATCACCAATCTCCATTAGAAAATCCTACTGCATCAGAAAGTGTAAGCAAAAGGATTCTTATTTATGCTTATTTATGTTAAAATTTTAAGTATCGTCGAATAATGTGTTCTTAAACTGTGTTTGATTAGCAACATGCCTTGTTTTTATTTAAGTATCACTTAACCAAAACAAGCGTTTTATGTATTACAATTGTGACTTGAATAGCGTTTGAGATGTTAAAGAAAAGGCATTCTCTGGAATTGAGAATACCTATTAGGAAGATATGGGCCACTTAAAGAAATATTTTAACTGAAAAGAAACTCTGTTACTATCTAGGGAAAGTTATTCTTGACCAGAGACTTAACATCCTCTCAGTTAAAGGAAAAGGAACAGTACCAACACAATTAAAAAAAAATAAAGGGAGGTGTGATTACATAACATTCTAACTACTATGTGGTCTGTTTTTTTGGGGGGGGGGGCTAATACTTTAAGAAATAATAACATGAAACTGTTGTCTTAACTTTTTTTATTATAATGCTGAAAGTATTTGATGATAATATAATGTTTTGGTCATTAAACCTAATGAGACTTTGGCATCTAATCATGTTGACCAATGTATTGTCAATTTAATAAGTCTGTATAACAAGAGAGTTTTTCACAGTGTAATATTTTGAAAATTAAACTGGTAAATTAAGAATTGAGACTATTTACTTTATAACTTTGTTAAAAGCTCACAGTAAAATGTATAATTATGTGTGTACTTGGTCCCTGAGTAAATGCCTTACCTTTGGCCTGGTGGTTTTTTATTTCTTTTTTGAGCAGGCCTTTTGAAATGATTACTGCTAATTGTATTCCATTACCTAAATAATTTCTCAAATGTATGGATAGACTATTATTGTGTGATTGAGGATAAATGGGTGATTTTTGTAGTGAAGATCATCGAGCAGGATTTTACTTAATATGGGTTTACAGCTTAAAACAAGCTATATAAAACATATAGATTTGCCTAATGTAAAATGTGCCTGCAAAGCAAATCTAATTCAGTATCATTTTACCTTAACACAAACTACAATCTTTTTGTTTCATAAGTGAATGCCAAGATTACAGTGTGGATTGACTTGGCCATGTTATTTTTAAGGAGAAAACTGAAGGAATTTGTAAATTTCGTCACATTTATAAATTTATTTATATTTGCTCCTATTTATATCTATTTCTTCCCACTACCAGAAGATGGGATGTCCCTTTGCCTGTTTGGGGCTAATCCTTTCACAAAAACTTAAAAAAAAAAAAAAAATTATTTTAGAAAATAGAGGAAAAGAGAAAAAAACAGCTAAAGCCTACAACTGTTAACATTTTGAGATTTTTTTCTATGTATATATATATATTTATGGAATGGTACCATATTGTTTTATAACCAGGTAGTAATAAGGATGTCTTTCCATGTCATTGAGTTTTTTTCTAGAAACTTTTAATGGGTTCGTAGACGTTCAGGGTATACGTGTTCCGTAGTTTATTCATTCATATTCCTGTCATGTGATGAACATTCTGGTGTATATCCAAGGTCATTTCCTTAGGATTAATTTCTAGATGTAATATTATTAAATTGAAGGATATGCACACTTTTTGACGTTTCTAAATTACCTCTTGAAAGACTGTACCAACCAGCCTGAGCAAGAGCAAGACCCTGTTTCTACAAAAAAAAAAAAGAAAAATTAGCTAGACACAGTGGTGTGCCTGTAGTCCCAGATACTCAGCTACTCAGGAGAATGGAGCCCAGGAGTTTTGTTTGTTTGTTTGTTTGTTTGTTTTTGTTTTGAGACAGAGTCTCGGCTCTGTCTCCCAGGCTAGAGTGCATGGCATCAGCCTAACTCACAGCAAGTTCAGACTCCTGGGCTCAAGCTATCCTCTGCCTCAGGCTCCAGTAGATGCGACTACAGGCGTGCACCACCAATCTGGCTAATTTTTTCTATTTTTAGTAGAGATGGGGGGCGGGGGGGCTGGTTCTCGCCCTTGCTCAGGCTCGTGACCTCAAGTGATCCTCCTGCCTTGGCCTCCCGGAGTGCTAGGATTACGGGCATGAACCACCGTGCCCAGCCAAGCCCAGGAGTTTGAGGTTGTGGTCAGCTATGATGATGCCACTGCACTCTAGCCCCTGCCACAGAGTGAGACTGTGTCTCCGAAAAAATTAAAAAAGACTGAAGAGACTATACCAATGTATATTCTCTCCAGCAAGATCATGAGTGAGTTATTTTCCTCCATCTTTACCAACACAGGGCATTAAAATTAAGCAAAAAATCTTTGCCATTTTGATAGGTTAAAAAAAAGCATTTCACTTTATATTTCTTTTATTATTAGCAAAGAGGAGGTTTTTTCCCCATGTATATGGCCATTTGTATTCATTTTTTGTGAATTACATATATAATTCATGAAAGTTGAAAAAGAATTACATCTTTTTCTTACTTGTAGGAGTTCTTTATATTGATTTCCTAGATGCATTCTACTGTATTGTTAGTCTCATTGGCTATTTTGTATAAAGTTAATATCTGTCCTCAGTGGATAGCCTGGAACAGTTTCCTTTTATGATTTTTTCCTTTCTTTTTCTGATTTAGCAGAAAAAAACGAAAAGTGTGTTTAAGGCTGGTGAAGAGTAACATTGAATAACCTAGTACAATTAAAGTCATAGTGTCTCAGCACTGAATAGAATCTTAGAGATGAAATCTGGGATTATACATGTGAGCAGAAAGTTATTTGCCAATAGGAGTCACCTATGTAGAGGAGCCTTCTGAGACCACACAGAAGCTCTGAAGCAACTGAGATGTTAAGTGACTTACTCTACTAGAAGCAGCAAACTAGGTTTGAGTCTGACTCTCAGTACCACATTGGCTTGCTGGTTCTTTTACTCATTCATTCACTTGTCTGGCAGTGCATTACTCAACTCATTCAACAAATCCTTGAGTAGCTTCAAGGTACCTAAGCCCTGAGTGGTGCTGGGAATGAAGTATATAAAATACACAGTCCTGCCCTCCCAGAACATAGTAGTCACACAGTTAGTAAATGGTGCTTGATAAGTAATAAATCATAAAGCTTTATTTAGTCTCTTATTTCTTCTTTTCATATCCCAAAGGATTTTTCTAAAGACATTGCAGTACAAGGGTTGCCTTTGGATAAAACAGAAGAGAGCAACAGACAAAAAGGTAAAAGAATAGAACTGATATTTTTTATTGTGATAAAATATGTGTGACATAAACTTTACCATTTTAACTATTTAAAAATGTACAGTTCTGTGACATGAAGTCCATTCGCATTGTTATGCAGTCATCATCAGCATCCATCTCCAGAATTTTTTCATCTCCCCCAACCAAACAATGAATCCATCAAACACTAATTCTCCATTTCCCCTCCCCTCAGACAGTAGCCAATATCCTACTGTCTGTCTCTATGAATTTGAGTACTCTAGGTACCTTTTATAAATGAAATCATACAGTATTTGACCTTTTGCAACTGGCTTATTTTACTTAGCATCATATCTTCAAGATTCATTCTTGTCATAGCATGTGCCAGAATTTTCTTCCTAAGGGTAGAATTGATGTTTAGACATTCATTAAACAGTCTTACAGTTTTTATTTATTATTTTCATTTTAAATTAGTTTTTAATCCCAAATTAAAGTATTAATAGACTCTCTAAAATCCAGAAAAAGCTTTTTGCAATGGTAAAGGTTATCTTATTATTACCAACCTATTACATAGGTTTGGTATTAGTTATCTCTCTATAATTCTGGATGAATTATTTGGTATTTGATATCTCTTTATAATTCTGGAAGTTTTGAATGATCTCTGGTAAGATAATAGATTAAAAATATGCTTTGAAATATTTAATGACAAAAAATTAAAGCAGTTGGCTTTACTTTATTCTAAGCAATTTTCTCTTTAGAGTTTCAGCAGATGTCTCCAATTTGGCCTCAGGTTTTTTTTAAAACAATTTTTTTTCCCTAGGGTCTGGGGTTATGATGATTATATTATTAGTCACTGAATTTGTTCCTTACCTTTTTTTTTTTTTTTTTGAGACAGTCTTGCTCTGTCACTCCTGGTAAAGCACAGTGGCATCATCATAGCTCACTGCAGCCTCAAACTCTTGGGCTCAAGCAATCCTCCTGCCTCAGCCTCCCAAGTAGCTGAGACTACAAGCTCATGCCATGATGCCTGGCTAATTTTTCTATGTCTAGTAGAGATGGGGTCTCACTCTTGCTCAGGCTGGTCTTGAACTCCTGAGCTCAAGCAATCCTCCTGCCTCAGCCTCTCAGAGTGCTAGGATAACAGGCAAAAGCCACTGTGCCCAGTCTGTTCCTTACCTTTTTAAATTGAGAAATCCTATTGCTGAACTCCTAAACATCCTTTTAGTTAAAAAAGATTTGTTGAGTAGCTTATTAAAACTTAATAAATTTTAAAGAAATCTAAAGTATATTTTTATGTCTTGATTTTGCAGCAAATGATGTCTTTATTTCTCAGTTCACAATGGGCCAGAAAGATGCTGTAAGAACAGTTTTAAAGCAAAAGTAAGTTTCATTTACAGAACATAGTTGGACCGTTTCTTGTGTTTAAAATAAGCTTCATTTATACTTTGGACATATGAAAAACTTCCTTTTCACCTTGTGAAATATGTGTTGTGTAATGATCTGTATAAAGCTTTTCTCATGGTGCTAGGCACATACATAGTACTTAGTAGCTATCAGCAATTATTATTATAGAAGTGCATTAACTCATTTAACACAAATGCCTATGAAATCAATTCCATCACAGTTTTACAGAATCCTCATTTTATAGATGAGGAAACCAAGGCATTGAGAGATTGATTTTTTCCCAAGGTTATTTAGCAGGTTGTTACTAGGCTGGAATTCAAACCCAGGTAATCTGCCTTTAATGCCAGCTCTCTTACCCACTTCACTATATTGCTTGTAGCAGTGGTCAAGTTGTTCCTTGTACATACTTATTATTATTATTATTTTTTTTTTTTTGAGACAGAGTCTGGCTCTGTTGCCTGGGCTAGAGTGCTGTGGCATCAGCCTAGCTCACAGCAACCTTAAACTCCTGGGCTCAAGCGATCCTCCTGCCTCAGCCTCCTGAGTAGCTGGGACTACAGGCATGTGCCACCCTCCCGGCTAATTTTTTCTCTCTATATATATTTTTAGTTGTCCAGATGATTTCTTTCTATTTTTTAGTAGAGATGGGGTCTCGCTCTTGTTCAGGCTGGTCTCGAACTTCTGACCTTGAGTGATCCACCTGCCTCGGCCTCCCAGAGTGCTAGGATTACAGGCGTGAGCCACCGCACCTGACCCATAATACTTATTATTTACTATCAAAGGACATTTAGACTTTTCCTGGTCAAAATCTGATAAAGAGGTGAGTTTAGTATCTTGATGGAGTGAAAGGGGACCATGGTTACTTCACCTAAATGCCCCCTCCCAACTTTATATTAAATATCAATAAAATGCAAAACCAACTCTGACAATAGCACATGGTAAATGTGAAGCCAGAATACATCCAGTAGTCTGGAGGCAATTTTTATCATCTCTATCAGTGGGGCTAGATGGAGATCATATTTTTAGGCTAAATGTATTCTACTTTTGAACCAAAGCAGTGTGGAAGGCCCCTTAGAAAACAGGAAAAATTTTTACTTGCTTTTTGGTTCTCATTTCATTCACAAAGAAAATTTTATGTTATTTCTGTAAATGGAGAATCAGTATTTTATAATACAGTTAACATAAATATATGACTATTAAAATATATATTTTTTTGCCACCTACAGTTATCTGTGGTATACGTATTATGCTCTGAGAAAGACTGAAAAAAACAAAATAAATAAGTAAATACTGCCCCTAATTCAAAGGGGTAGATCTAAGTGGTTCTTTGGCTCCATCAGGTTTTTCCTTTTTTTTAACGTTTGTTCAGCCTACACTTCCCAATATGTGATATGGCAGTTAGGAGAGGCATTTGGATGGTAAATTGTATCCCGGGTTTGTACACATATAAGAAAAAGCAAAAGTAAGGGCATGAGGAGTGGTATAGTCTGCTGTATTCTGTATTTGAACTAGAAATTGCTGATTACATCTGCCTCAGTTGGATGGAAAGTGATTACCACTCCCATCTGGCTGGCTGGCTGGCTGCCGTGGATGAAGGGGCTGCTTGCAACTGCAATGAGGACTTCATTAACTTGCCTTCCAGTCAGAGCTCTCTGAACTGAAATCTCTTGGATCTCCCAGATCTGAGAGGGAGAAGTTGTTAATAAACAGGTAGAT